>JAFVLL020025396.1:87500-116848 GCA_021397915.2 Tor tambroides | reverse complement strand
AAGAATTTCTAGGGGTGCCAATAATTGTGTCCAACGTGTATTTGAGAAAAACATTTATTTCATAATGATATTTTCCCCCATTTTAAATTCTTATTGTCCAATGAAAGGTTAGATTTTTGTAATTTTTTAAATAAAAGATCAAAAGGATTAACAATGCAGATTAATTTTCACAGCCTTCTTTGATCATATTTACCAAGGGTGCTGGTATTTTTGGCCATGACTGTGTGTGTGTATATATATATATATATATATATATATATTAGTAACTCTCGAGTTATCTGTCAGTAAATATGTTAATAGATTTGAACTATACTTAGTATGAAATAAATTTATTTTATATATATATTACTTTTTTTTTTATTAGGGGAGGCACACTAAACTAGACAAATGTGGATCCAACTGGGAAAGAGAAGTGTGGCACAGTTTCAGATCTTGATATAATTTTGATGCGTCACATCAAAATTATATGGACTGTGGCATGTTTTGTGATGAGGGAGTTGCTGATACCCAGTCCTAATATTGAGTAAGTGACATTTCAGACATGATATGGCCAGATATTGAAGATTTTTGCTGCAACAGAAATAGTTCCAAAACAGCAGTGGACACAGACCACAAACTGTGAAACGCTCCAGTGCTGATCGCTGCTTATCCAATCCAATTAGTGGAGCAGTTGCATAAATCTGCTCGAAAAACAGAGAAACATGTTTGAGCAAATACATTAACAACAGCAACGGATTAAAACGACGAAGTCATGTGCTTTACAATTGCTGACAAAGATGTCAGATAGATTGCGTGTCATAACGGAAAATGTCAAATTTCAAGCTCAACCCTTAAAGGCAGTTCCTGAAATACTGTAATGCTGAACTTTGAAAATAGCCACCAGCTCATTATTCTGAAGCAGGACGTACAGAGAGAGACAGAGAGTCCTCTAAACTCCACTGACCTGTAAAGACCTTCATCTTTAGACCTTCAAAAACATCCCTTTAAAAGGTTCGTTCAGCCAAACGTGAAAAATCTGTCAACTTTTAATGACCCTGTCGTTCCAAGCTCTTATGAATTACTTCCTTCCGTGGAGCACAAAAGCAGGTGTCTAGCAGAATGTTCAAGCTGCTCTTTTATGTGAGTGGAGAAAACGTTATTTGTAGCCCTTGCCACACAATAATAGCAGTAAGCTTTGTGTTTTGTTATGATGGATATGAAACAAGTTTCAGCTTTCAACTTCTGTCAGTTTTATTAGGAAATCCAAACAATAAATGTGTTTTTGTCATTCTTTAATGTGTCATGATCGCTGTAGTGAAACGATCATCTCATGTAATCGATCGAACAGTGTTTCAATTATGGAAAGACAGTATAAAACAGCTTGAAAACAATAATCTCATGTAACGTCACATTTACTTTAACTTGATTTAAAGCCTTTATATAGTATAATGCATTATAAAAAAAAAAAACATTAATTATTAATTAATTAATATGAATTAATTATTGTAACTTTAGTTATAATGCATTATAATACATTGTAACACCTTTAGAAATTATAATGCATTAAAGTGCATGACAGACAAACCGTCAGATATTATAATGCATTTTAAGCTTGGTTACAATTATTTATGAAAAGATACAATGCATTACATTACGAATACCTTTATGATGCATTATATATAAAAGTTTTAAGTAAAGTGAAAACTAACTATTTAGAGGAATATTTTTCACTGTATTGCATATTCATTATATTGTCACTGAACTTGTTGTCTTCATTATTTAATGTTTGAATAAATCTGTCAAGAGAAAGTTTTGACAAAGACAAAGACCATCATTTAAAAGTTTATATTTCAACAATGAACTGGAGTAAAAGCCATTTTTATTTGAGCATTGATTATTATTATATAAACATTATTTTCAAGTTTAGATAAAATAAAATAAAATAAAATAAAATAAAATAAAATAAAATTCCCAAACTTCAATTTGGGTTTCTGTATATTAAAAAAAAAAAAAAAAAAAAAAAAAAAAAACATTCTGTTGCATCATTATTACCTCACTATTATTGCTCCTGAACTAAAACTCAGAGAGATGTAATGAACTGTTTTTTGCAAATATGACTGATCTTATACATCACATCACATCTGTGTGATTCAACTTTTCCCCATGGTGGTACAAGAAGGTAAGTATACATTGACTTCTCTAGGTGCTTTATGAAATGAAGTCACTGAGGCAATTGACCAGGCGATTCTTCATCTCCACCTTGTTTACAGATTTCTTTAAACAGCTGATCCTCCCCTCCTTCCATATTCCCATCAGGATTATTACTTGCAATCGACTTCAGTCAGAGGATCGCAAGGCAATTTTATTAATGACAACAACAGTTCCTTCAAAGTGACCTTTCCTAATTCATCAAGAGATGCAGACACAGGAGACAACTCTAATTAGAGACGACAGACGCCGTGGCCGTCCCGTGATCGTGGCCATCTCTCGCTCATGTAAGTGTGTTAAATCTCAGTCCGTGTCAATCACATGCCATATCTTCACTCAACGCTTCCGCCGACGGAGAGCAAGAGATACACACGTACAGTAGACGTGACGTCAAGTGTCTGTTTTTAGTGACCGACCGTGCTTGTTCTTTTGCATTTTGTCTTGACATGCAGAAAAAATCTACCTGCTTCATTTTACTTTTTTAAATAAATAAATAAATAAATAAATGATGTTTTATTTTGCAGTAAAACATAATTAAAATGATACATTTACTTGCAAAACAAAACTGCATAAGAAAAAAAGAATGTTTATTTTTATTACCCTATTAGCATAAGGCATTCTTATTTACATTAGATGTTTTGCTTATAACAATAAATAAATAAATAAATAAATAAATAAGAGCAACAACAGCTGGGTAAGAAAAAAAATAAACAAAAGATAAATACTCAAAACAAATTTAAGATCAAAAACACTTTTTTCCCCATTTCTTTTTTAATCTGCCCAGTGGAAAGCAACGCAAAGTTACAAAATACGAAAATGGTGTCGTGATCCACTTATACTTTCTGCAGCAAATAGTATGTTTACTCTGAACAGTGTGAATAATGACCTGATGCATTTACCAACATAAGTACTGTAGCATACAACAAAGGACACTTCACAAAATACTCCCACAATGCAAAGCGCTCAACTTGACCTTCCATTTCAAGTGTATGTATGCAAATATGTGTATAAATATACAGTTCTAAATACAGACAAAGTGTCAGTCCGCAGAGGGTCATGGTGAAATGCAAAGTGCTGAAACACACATCAGACAGGGAAATGAACAATGACGTTGCACTTTCGAGAAACTAAAAGTTTGCGGATGACCGGAACGAAGCGTATTGCGAGTGTCCTCAGAAAAGCTTCATAATCAGTTTCTACAGCTGTTCTCTCAGACTCTCTGTTTTGTCTCTGGTGGAAAAGTGAAAACAAAACTTGCAGTTTCATTCCGACCTTCTAAAAATGTGTAGAGCAGGTAATTTATATTTAAACCTGCATTACACCACAGCAACTAAACAAATGTTATCTATGATGGAATAGATGATTTTGAGAGTGTCTCATAGGAAGCACACGGATGGTCTCAGTCACAGGGTTGTGCTTGTGCTTCCGTATGCAGTGTTGGTCTGTGTATATCATCATTCGGATGTTTTAGGCTGATGTGTTATGTCTTACTGTTTTATTGTGTATTGCACCAAGAACTCATTAAAATGATGCTGTGTAATAAAATAAAAACATAAAACAATGTGTTCTGTTCTATCCGCCTCATCCAGCAGTTTTGTTATGGATGGAAGGAAAAAGTTGTAATTGACATAAAAGGTTGAAACTACGGCATAAAATGCATATATATACACATATATAAAAGGCATACAATTATGATAAAATGTAATATGTATGCAATTAAAAATCCAAATCGACCAGATGTAATAATTATGACATAATACGTCATAATAATAATACCAAGTAATGATCATGACATAAAAAGTTGAAATTAGGAGATAGAAAAGTCAAAATTTTCACATAAAAGAAAAAACAATCTTTTAAATCGTAATTATAACTGTCATAATTTCAACATTTTATCTCATAATTATGACTTAGAATATCATATTTCTAACTTTGTGTGTCATAATTTTTGTATGTCAGTTCTTACATTTTATCTCATAATTGTGACATAGTATTTCATATTTCTGATTATGTGTATGTCATATTTTTTATATATATATATCAGTTTTTACATTTTATCTCATAATTGTGACTTAGTATTTCATATTTATGATGATGTGTATGTCGTAATTTTTGTATCTCATAATTTTTACAGTTTATCTCATAATTGTGACTTAGCCCTCTATATGACTAATTGTGAATTTACAGCTTAAAAAATAACTGACTTTATATTTTACACATATTTAGGAGTAAAATCATTTTCCAAAATTTGTTTTCTTCATCTGACCTTTGACCTTTTTTTAGGGATCCGTCATTTATAATTGACGTTGTCCCATTAGGGTAAATTATTTTTGGCAAATTGTCTGAAACTTCACACACAGTGTGAAAAAGTCTTACTGTTTCAAAAAACATCTTTATGAACATTCAATTTTTTTCTTGTGCTGCTATATTTGATTTGGAACTCGTGTGTGAAAATGTCTAAAACTTGACACAAATTTGGATGCAATTTCACTGCCTGAAAATCATGGCTTAGTGTTTCAAAAGCATTAAAACAACTTTAACACTGTTTCATCTTGGGAATTCAAATTAATTATCGTAGCACAAGTGAAAGTCAACAAGACTCTTCTTTTTCAGTGTACCCCACACGGAAGTAGATGCTAACTTGTGCAGTAATCATTGGAGTATTGCTGCCTGTCGGTATAGTAATGCCAATTAGACATTGGCATCTTTCCTGACCTCTGGTTGTTGTATGGATCACACCTTTCAAACTGGCATACAATAATGTACCCAAATGCCTGACTTCCACAAACAACCTATTCTTCATCACTGTCCTCACCCTCATTGCTTCTATCTTCCTTGGTCCTCAACAACTTCATTTATTACTACAACCTGATTTTCTGATGCACTCATATCACTATCATCAATACTTTCTGAAATAAGTACAGATTTGTCTCACCATCTTCCAAAAATGAACCTAAGACACATGCATAAAGCCTATATACTGCCTGACAATGCTGGTCAATAGTGCCAGCTACAGCAAATATGCAAAATAGGACTTTGTCAGTTATGCATGACGCTCAGATTTGTTGGTCTCTGAGTTCTTGCTTTTTTTATAAAAGTGCATTAAAAATGACAACAACAAAAAAAACTTTAGAAAACACATTTGGATGTACAATTATATTTTTTATAACTTGAATGTATGTGTATTTTCTAGTCTAAAATGAGCTCAATACACTGTATAAAAAAATAAAAAAATAAATTAAAAAAAGTTGAGCCAACTTAAAATTTTAAGGCAACCAGCTTCAGCAGATTTTTGAGTTCTCTCAACTAATTTTTTGTAGGAGATTCTCAACTTTTTGTTGTATAAACTTGTTGTAAAAACAACAAGTTGAGAAAACTCAAAAATCTGCTGAAGCTGGTTGCCTTAAAATTTTAAGTTGGCTCAACTTTTTTTTTTTCTTTTTTTAGTGTATGGAGCCTTGAGAGCGTGTGACCTAACATGTGCTAACGTCTCCTTTACTACTTAGTTACCAAAAATGTGAAGCACATGGCTAAAAAATTTTAATTTTACTGGTTGAAGGGGATGTCATTTGACATCGCTAAAATAAAATGTTGTTGGTTGAACATTAATATTGTATTTTAAATGCAATTTTCTTAGCGTCATTTATAAATGACAATATCCCATAGAGGGTTAATATTTACTATTTCTGACTATGTGTATGTTACAATGTTTATATCATAGTTTTTACATTTTAGCTCATAATTGTGACTTGGTATCTCATAACTTTGACTTTTCTCATAATTATTACTTACAAAGACATGACTTGGTATCTCACAATTTTGACTTTTATCTCAAAATTATTGCTTACAAAGGCATTATTTTTTGTTTTCCTAATGAGACATAAACAGGCTTCTATATTTTCCTATCTAAGCGAGTGGCTGCTGGTCAGAATAAGCTGCAAAGTGGACGAGACCTTATGACAACAGTATGTGAGACTGTTTCATCAGCAGATGTTTGCTCATCTTCAGCTGCTCGCCTCTGAGAAGATATTTCCATCAACAGCCATCAAATCCATCTTCTCCAAACATCTCAAAGACAACAGCCTGATAGCAGACCAACAGCACAAGACTTTTATCCAGATCAAGACGGCACGGATGACCGCTCTCCGCCATGACCTGACATACTGCCATCACGATGGGATGTTTTATGCAGTGTAATGACGTGCAGCATCAAAGCCTGTTACCTACTGAGAGCTTTCACAGAGAATATTCAAAATAAGACGGCCAGATAAAAGATGGATAAAGTTGAGCATGCTCGCGGCTCTGACAGATTCCTTTCATTACACACCCCAAATGTGTTAGCGATACTTCTAACAAGCATTCATATTTCAGATTATGACAAAAAATTTGAGTTAACCAAACGAGAAAATGCATAATACAGCAGAGTGCTTCTGCTAACTAGACTATTAGTAGAGTTAAAGCATGAATCACAACACATGCAATTAGACACGAGTGTGGCACTTGTATCTAGCTAGTTATCAAACCTCACATTAAAACTGACTCATTCAAAGCTGATCACATCCGTTTAACTGTGAGCATGAGGGTGGTGAATGGAGGACAGTTTTTGCATGTGAATTCATCCACCAATGCAGGCGCAACTCGTTAATAAAACACTCTGACAGTGTCTGTAGCGCCACTGCTAAATCTTCAACACCACAGCACAAGAAATAATGTTTTATGTGTTGTGAGTTTGCAGCCTGAATTAAAGGAAATAATACAACTAAACAATAAACACAATAAAGGTTATTGCAGTGTCATTGCTGGTCGCATTAAATAAATTCCACAATATGATCATTGTAGTGCAATTCATGAACAAATGACTCTTATGAGCTAGCTTTAATTAATCATAGGCAAACTCATCTGTCTAAATCACAAACCATTTACATTTTAGGAAAAGAAAAAAAAAAGAAAAAGGTACTGGTAATTTTCTGCCAAGACATTTGCCGTTGATTTTAAAATGGCTTGAAAATCGTAAAATATAATAAATTAAAGTATAAAAAATATGAAAATGAATTAATAAAATAAAACAACTAATATAATAATAATACAATAGAAACAATTATATATATATATATATATATATATATATATATATAGTTTAAGAAAATTATATATATATTTTTATAATTTATAAACTTTTTTAACAACACAATGCAATATGTAAAACTAAAAAAAAAAACTAAAAAACTAAAAAAAACTAGAATTTTAAAACTAAAATACTATTGTTTCCATCTTAAAAGTCATTACTATAAATGTTAAAGAACATAATTGGTTATGTTTCTTTCAGTTCCCATCCCTGGTGATCACATCTTGTGTAACCTCTAGTATTATCAGCCAGACATATTCATACACATTTATTTTCTCTGCAGGCGCATCTCATCGCAGCTGTGCAACTGTTTCTCTCTTCTAAAGCATGTGTCAATACAGCAGATGTGCACACAGTAAAATCTAAAAAAAAGTGTTTTCTGATAGACAAGATTTATAAAGACATAATGATGTTTTTCATATGTAAATGCTGAAAGGAAAACATTTCTGCACTTTTTTGTCTGCTTTTAATTTGACACACAAGCAGCTGGATTGATGATGGATTCAAAAAGTCATTTATGCAAATCCTAGGTGTTTCTAGACCCTGCTTAGGGGGGTTTCAGTCGCCTGTCTTTCATCTCAGACCCCCTAAAATCTCTGTGATAAACTCAGCTGTCAGCACCCTTAAACGTCTGTGATTCTGTGAGCTCTGTTCACACATACATACTGCTTTGTCAATTCTCATCTGATTTTTTTTTGGTATTTCTGACTCAGATGAGTTTGTAACAGACAGTCAGGCAGTATAAATTTGAATTGGGTGCAGTGTGAACACAACCAAATGAAACCACAATGAAATGCAAAAGTCACATACCTTGAAGATGGAGTTTGCTCTCCGGGCTCTGAAGAAGAACAGAACTGACAGAGTCCAGATTATCATACGTGCTGCAGCCGAGTGGACCTGTCCGTGTTTCCGTCACCTGAAGACAGACACAGATCACATTAAACTACATGTGTAAAACACCTGAGCAATGTTACTTGATTACTGTATTCAAAAATAATTATTCTGTGGGGATTTGTACTTTGATAAAGTCAGAGCCGTAACCACCATAAACAATGAGAACAACCCTAATAATTAAAAATGGACAAATTCCTATATTTGACTCTCTTATACCGCTCTGCTGCACTCCATTATGTAGTGCTCTGTTTCTCAGGATGACAAAAAGATTTAAAAGTCACATTTTTAGGCTGACTCGCTTCAGCAGTTTAACAGTGCTCATAAATGTCAAAATGACTGAGTTGACCAATCAAATCAAAGTAGGTGGGGTTACTGTCAACGCAAGAAGCTTGAATTCCAGCGTCAGTTTTAACATTTAAATAGAGCAAGGTAAGATGAAAGGAGTTAAACATTTAATATTGACAGCTGTTTTGTGGTAGAAACTGTAAATGACCGACAGTAATATCCAGTGATGCAAACTACTTGATTTTTTTCTCAAAACTGACATTTTGAATTGAAAATATGGTATCATTTACATGATTCATGTAATTCCTAACTGAACGTGATGAGGTGAAATGTATTGTGTTTTCAACATACAAGGGGTATAAATGAGAATGATTGTGTGCATATTTTGAAATATTATTTGCGAATGGGGTGTGTAGTGTTGCTTTCGTCAACGAAAATTATGACTAAATATCGTCATCAACGAACCTTTATCACGTGACGAAAACGAGACGTAAATGCTGGTCATGTGACGATGACTATAATTAAATGTATAATGCAATATTGTTGACGAATAAAAACAAGACTAAATGTGCTTTACAAAATAAAAACTATGCTAAAATGTCTCTTCATTTTCGTTGACCAAAACGAGACGAAACGAAATATTATAACGTTATTTTGTCTCATTTAGTTGCGTTATTATTATTATGTTGCAGTATTTCTGTTTCCTGTGTCTCACTTCAGCGGCTGCACCAGGTCGCACTGCGCAGACGCAGGCGACGTCACTTCCTCAAGCCCCACTCGCGGCATTATTTAGAAGACGACAACAAACAAAGTACCGATGGCCGGCCGGCCAGCCGGGGTTCGTCTTTGGGAGAAAATGTATGCGTGTGTACTTCTAACATGTTTAGTTGGTAAAATAAATGTTGTAAATTCAAATCAGAGCGTCTTCCGTGTCTGGAATGGATGTATTCTTGAGTCTATAAGGTAACAATAATATAATAAGATAACCTTGTTTGAAATGGGTTTGGCTAAAAGAAAATTTTGGTTTCGTCTATACTACTAGGTATTTATACTATATTGGCTGGGTTAAATAGAACTGCATTACTAAAAAGAGACTAAAATACAATTTTCATTGACTAAAACTAGACTAAATGTCATCAGTTTTCATCGACTAAAACCAGACGAAAATAGTCATGGATAAGTCTGACTAAAATAAGACTAAAATGCTCAGACTTTTAGTTGACTAAAACTTGACTAGACTAAAAAGAGTATGAACGTGACTAAAACTAATAAAAACTAAAATGACAGCTTCACACAAAGACTAGACTAAAACTAAAATTAAAACAGGCCGCCAAAAACAACACTAGGGGTGTGCAATACATATCATCTGCGATAATATCATAACTGGTGTTTTAACGATGTTCGATTTGACATTATCGAGTATTTTGCAAAAACCATTCAGAATAAGAAGAATATTAAAAACTTTAGTAGTCAGCTGTCCACAGTAGTCCTTAAGACACCTGCACAATAACACACATTTAGCAAAATATTGTCTAATTATCGTTATCAATATAATCTCAGAAAATATTGAGATATCATTTTTTGTCTATATCGCACACCCCTATTTGCGAATACTTCAAAATTATTACTTCCCACCTAGAATTAAAACTAATGTCCTTCACCTTTCTATTTCTTTATACTTAAAGATGGGTTAGGTGATTTCAGAGAGGCTAGAGATAGCAAGTTAGTTTTGAAAGCATAAGATCCCACCCTCCCTGCAAATCAGTCTCCAAAGCCACACCTCCTCCAAAACAGCAGAGGCTAACCAGCTGCACAATGAGAAACTGTGTTTTCTGGAGGGTAGAATGCAATGCTGTCAGATTACCTCATGTCTCATTCACTGGTGAGAAAATATTACAGTACAAACCACATAATATTACAATAATAACGCCTTCTATTCTCGCTCGGTCTGCAATAGCATAATGTAACTCGCTGATGATAATGTATCATGTCTGTGCGAACAGGGTGCCTGGAGGTATGCAAATACATACATTGACAGGCAGATAAGACAGCCTATCATAGGGTACCAAGTGATATGATTGGACGCACATTTAATGGTCCTACACCATCCACAGTCCATATAAGTACATTTGAACCACTTAACTTATTGATTGCTTATGTGATATGAATGGACTTTCAACCAGCATTACAAAAAATGTTTTACTTCCTACATTTAAAAGTAGGCTACACGCATTTTTCAGATTATGTTCATCCATTTTTTTTTATTTATTTTTTTTTACCTGTATGCCATAGCTGTTTAGTTTTATCCTGTTTGTCAACACATTCTCATTCCCAACCCGTCACATATTGACGCTTGGTCAGGACCCCTTGGAGTCACTTTTTGACGCTCAAGGTACCCCTTTAGCATATATTTTTTTTAACACACAGGGTACTACTGCTTTTGAGTCATTTTTCAACATGCAGGGTCCTCCATTGCCCAGTATATAATTTAATCGTGATGATAAAATTCCCAATGCCTTTCGTGTCAAAATATTTATGCCAAAGGTTTCTTATTTAAAGCAATGGAGGATCCTGCACATCGAAAAATGATGCTAAAGGGGTACCCTGTTTGTTAAAAAAATTACATTAAGGGGTACCTTGAAAATCAAAAAGTGACGCCAAGGGGTTCTGACCAAGTGGTAATATCTTACGAGTTGAAAGTGAGAATGTGTTGTGTTTGTCTGACAAAACATATTTTTAAAGCAATTTATTTCACTTTGCATTAAGAAGATGATTCAACATGATTTATCCCCTATCTTGTTTTTTTCTTTTTTTTAATACTTAAGTGCAGTTTTAAGTTGTACTTTTACTTTCATTCAAATATGTTTTTGGCCAAATACTTGTACTTTTATTGAGTAACTTTAAACCCCCCTGTATGAAACAGGTCACTATGAACACAAGGGCTGGTGTGCTTCAGCAGGATGCATCGTTGGTTCATTATCAGCTGGATGTAAAAGCTAAAAACATCACAGCATAACATCTACAACTTCAAAACATGCTGTGGCGCATCTCCATCTCCATCTTTATGATTTCAGATGGTTTTACTTTGTCTTGTTTCACATTTACAGTAGTATGAATTGCCCAGTTGGCTTCAAAAAGAGGACCTTCAGAGGCTTTATTTTGCATAAAAAGTACTGCGTTAATAGCTTTTTTCTCAAACATCTTTATCTCTGAATTATAACTGAAGTGGTTTTATGATCTGATCAAAAGTATGGACACACGTTTCTGAATTTATGTTTCTCATGATTGCATTTATGTATGCATGCAACAAACGTTTATGAATGTCCAGAGCAGAGCTAGAATTTGAAGGTGTTTTCATTTTTTGTCCCATGTTTTGGTCAATTAATAATTGCCATACCTCCATTTGTGTTACTTCATAGTTTTCTTGACTTTACTATTCTGCAAGTAGGAAAATAGTAGAGAAATAGCAATGAAGGTACTGTGTTTTAACATTTCAAAGCTTTGCATTTCACCCTCTACACATGAAAATGCCACGATAAACATTAAACACAACACTTTTTTTTTAATATCACTATATTATTTACAGCATATGTTGGTGTTGGTTATTGCTTTATACAGTATGTTCTGCTTTGATGTGTCAGATCATAAAGTGTGCACACCACCTTCCCTCCTGGAAAACTCAATCGATATGTTCTTGTAATGGCCCTGGGCGAAAATCGTAAGTCCTATTACTTAGAAAAGTACAGCACACCTCCCTTGCAAGCTGCATGATTTGAGGAATCATTCTGTAGAAAAAACTCTGAGGGACGACTTATGCGCTAAAGTTTTAGAAATAAATAGTATTAACAATAGTGATGGTAACCTGAGCAAACACTCACCAGTGGATCCTCTGCAATGAATGGGTGCGGTCAGAATGAGAGTCCAAGCGGCTGATAAAAACATCACAATAATCCACATGCCTCTAGTCCATAAAATAACATCTTGTAAAGCCAAAAGCAGCGTGTTCGTAAGAAACAAATCCATTTTAAACTGTGCTTGTGTCCACCCACATATTTGCTTAGAGCTGTTTTGGACTGTTTTGGCCTCTAAACTGTGCTTTATCTGTGCATATTTCTCTCCTGATTCAGACCAGACAATGTTTTCACTGAAGGAAGCATTATTACAGATTATGGAACCAACAGTCTGAGGCTAAAATCGTCTTAATGCTCGATTTGTTTCTTATAAACACGTAGTTAACTGATCGACTGGAGTGGTGTGGATTACTTGTGGATTATTGTGATGTTTTTATCAGCTGTTTGGATGCTGATTCTGACAGCTCCCATTCACTGCAGAGGATCCATTGGTGAGCAAGTGATGGAATGCTACATTTCTCCAAATCTGATGAAGAAACAAACTCATCTCCATCTTGGATGGCCTGAGGTGGAGCGCATTTTCATTTTTAGGTGGACTATTCCTATAAATGTGCAGTTAGTTATTTTTCATGGTTTGAAACTTAATGTTTCTGTTAGATACCACGTGAATTAATAAGGTGCACAGTAAATGCATTGTGTTAGATGGTCCTTTTTTAGATTACTTCTGTATTTTTTTTTCCGTAAACCGTGAATGCCTGACTCAGAGGTTTGAGTTACCCAGGTGCATTTGAGGCAGCATTGTTTTCTGATCTCTTCTTGATTGTTTCCAGGTGTTTTGTAGTTTGCTCATTTACCTCCCAGTGTATTTATAGCCCTTGTGTTCTTCTAGTCTTGTATTCCTTGTAAGCTGATGAGTTCTTGGTTTTCTGGATTCTAAATATGCACTTGAAACTCGTTCTTCCTGTGTTTCCTCATTGTTATTTTGTCATCTTAATGCAGCCTCCAGAGTCTGATTTACAGCAGCCTTTGACCTAAATACAGTCTTTTGTTCTGCAGATAGTGTTACTTCTGTACACTCTCAGGGTCACTTTAATTGCAATGACACGGTAGCAGAACTGCAGCACGTGTCTGACCTTTAGTGCCTGTAGGCAGGTGAAGGCAGGCGACACGTCAGAGCGAATCACAACAACACACCTGAAACCTACAAGAGAACTTAGAACGAGAGATCACTCTGTTTTAAGAATAATTGAGGTAAAAATTAAACTCTGTCATTTAATTATCCTTGTGTAAATCCGGTGCATATGATCGTCTGTTTTCCTTGGAACTCAAAAGTCATAGTTCTGAATGTTATACAAATACAAATGTGCTTCTTAAACAGATTAAAATAATAATAATAATAAAATCCCTTATGAAAAAGAATTGCACTTAATTTTATTGATCATGCACTTGTAATGCATTTGGAATCCTTAAAGTATATTTAAAAAACTGTACTTGCAGATAATATAATATTAATTAAATATAAAACCTCTTAAGTGCACTTAAAGAGTGTCACTTATGTTTTTTCAAAATTTAAAAATGCATGTTGTACTAATGTCAAATTACTTCTATTGTCTTTGAAATATGGTTAAAGTGTTACTGCTGAATGTACTGACAAACATTTAGGGTAAGCTAATATATTATTTAATATCATTTCTATTGAAATTTGTATGTCGTGTATTTAAATATATTTGTAATTCCACATTTCTAATGATGAATTTATTCAATTTAGTACAAAATAACAAAATATAGTAACAATATAGTAATGTAATATTAAATAACACACTAGAGTTAAAATTATAATAAAGTATGTGTATGTTAGTCAACGCATCAAAATAAGTGTACTTCTTTAGCAGGACAAAAAATTATAAAAAAATACTTTAAAAATACTTTTATTTAAAAGTATACTTTAAAGTAAACCTTTAGTTATGAAACTAGATATAAAGATGCACATCAGTCCTACTTAAGTGAGTCAAAAACACTGATGTTCAGCTATCTGCATTCAATGTACATTCAAACTTCTATAATACATTTTTTTTTATTGCAATCAATATGCAATTAATTGTTTGCAAACATTGCATACGGTTTGCAGAAGTATGCTATAGTGTATTTCTTATTCACAAGGCTTTGATAGCTACAATAAAGGCTTTCAGCAAGTACTGAATTAAATATGGATCTGTTCCTCACAAGTTGTTATATGAACTCAGCTGAATGTAACAGAACAGCATGAACATTCAGATAAATATCTGCTTTAGTGCTTTGTGGAAGAAAATGACTAATAATTCAGTCTAAATAACTGGTGTTTCATGTTTCAGAAAACTATTTCTTGAAAATCCCTTTATGACGCTCCGTAACACACGTCTCTTGGCATGAAAAGGGAATAATCTCCGGAGTCTAAAAGCTTCAGGACTCTCTCACACACACACACACAAACACACACACACACACATAAATAATCAGCGGATTAAGACATAGATTGCCAGAGTATAAAACAAAACCAAAGCCTCCGTCTAATGAAGACGGAGATTTGTGGGATTATGCACAAATGCTGAAAAGCCGCATGACTTGATGCTCATTCAAGTTCACACAGATAAACATAATAACACACATGTAAACATTTGACTTAAAAGACTGTAAATCTGTGAGCTTTGATTCCACCTGCTGCACATGTTCGGTATTTAGGAAAGGGCTGTCTGTCCGGATGTGTTTGTGTTGATGTTGTTCCTGCTTTTATCATGTATTCATGTGAAGATCGTCGGTAAGACGGTGACAGCTCCGTGCTCCTATCAAAGCTGGGACTGTTTTGTCTTATGGGGAGATTAGAAGCTCTTGTAGCATTAAAGAACAAACTGTATCCAGAGAAATCTGCGATGAAGCAGGGTATCATGGGACGATGACTGTACCTGTTTCTTATTACATTTGTCACCTGTCAGCCCTATAATGAAGTTCTATTTTGAGCTTCTGATAGCAAAGGGACATGAACCTCAGCTACCCGAGAGCCCAATGATGTCTTCATTGTATTATTCAATTTTTTTTATTTTTATTTTTTTTTGGTAAACACAGAGGGCAAACTAGAGATACAGTATATGTCAGATTTTAGTTAAAAATACTTATTCACTCTGAAAAAATAAGCAGTCCATGACAGCCTCCAGCTTCTCCAAATTCATTTTCTTTTCTAACATTAGTGCAACGTCTGAATGTGACACGACTGATGTTGTAAAGCAGCCAGTTATCAATGTCAATTGTGAATAAAATCCAAAGATGTATATCACAGTGTTTGACATAAAAGAAAGCTGATGTCTCACAGTATGCATTAGCTTTAGCTGAGATCTCACAGCTGTCATATCATACAGTCTGACAGGGACTGGAAAAAATAGCACAGAGTGCACTGGGCTTCACTGGAGTCATTCTCAGGATGTGATGTTGTTCATGTGCAGAGCTCTTATCCATGACTTACTGCTGAAATAACTCATATTACCTGACATATTCCATTATATTTAGAATGCAGTGCCTTTAAATAAAACAAATAAAGTTTTATTTGTTTAGCATTGTATTTAAATGATTTACACTTTTGTTCAACGGTTTGGGGTTGGCAATATATTTTAATGTTTTTGAAATAAGTCTTTTCTGCTCAAAATTAGGGCTGGGTGCGATATATCGCATGCGATTGACAAGACTGACAAGCTACACAATATCGCGTTCATTATCGAAGACGATTCATGTGCGATAATAAACGCGATATTGTGTAGCTTGTCAGTGATCTGCGGCTCTGTGTATTAAATGCCGCTCCATTTGAAAGCAGGTGATGGAGATTTACCACTAATCACGGAACCGGCTTTACTGACGAGATGCGCATGATCATCGCGTTCGACATATCGCCCGGCCCTACTCAAAATGCAGTAAAAAATACAGTAATACCGTGAAATAGTATGACATAAAATATATTTTTCTGTGTGAATATATGTTAAAATGTAATTCATAAGCTGAATTTTCAGCATCATTACTCCAGTCTTCAGTGTCACATGATCCTTCAGAAATCATTCTAATATGCTGATTTGCTGCTCAAGAAACATTTTGGATTATTGTCAATTTTGAAAATAGTTGTGCTGCTGATTTTTTTTTTTTTTTTTTTTTTTGGTGGAAACGATTTGAAAAATAACTCTATTATAAATACATGGGTAGTTGATGTATCAATGTGTCCTATGGTGTGACAGAAAAATGCCAGAAAAAATAATAACCTCTAACACTGAAGATAAAGCTCTCCCATGTTATTTGTAACTCTAAGAATAAAGATACATTTTTCTCATGCTTTTTGTATGTTAAGGTTTTTTTTTTATTTTTTATTATTATTTTTTTTTTACATTTTTGCTATGTCACACCATAGGACACAGTCCAATTTTTATTTGTCAATTACCCACATATTATAAATGTATTTAATGTCATTTTTGTCACTTAATGCATCCTTGATTAATAAAAGTACTCATTTCCTAGTATTAATAATCATTAATTTTCTTATTTAATAGCACCTAACAACAATAGATAGACTTACTGTTTTCTTCTCTGATGGATTGGTTTGTTTTAAGTATGAATGTCTTGTCTGCACTACAAATTTACCTTTGGGTAGTAATAAAGTTACTTTGACCTAATGTTTGAGGTACTTTTGGAGTCACAGTGTGTGTCCAAAATCGCATACGGTCTGAGTAAGAAAATGAACAAACTTTACTACCATTATAAATATATACATATATAATGTATAGAATAAGTCACATTCTCATCGTCATGTGACTTATAGCGACAGTCGTGTTACCCCGCTGCCTTGCACAAATGTATGAATATAGTCCTGTTACTTTAGGTCTAAGGTGGGGAAATCGGAATTCTTGATATTCTTCAGCCAAATGATGTAACTATATTACCATTTTAGGCATTGTTTTCATTGCTCTGTTACAGCAGCGAGTCAGAGCGATGTTATACTGCACACATATGAGTGATGTCATACAGCTCTTTTGCATAATCACACAGCTGATGTGTTTTGTGCAGATAAAAAAAAAAAAAAAAAAAGCCTCCATTTTAACAGCACCTGTTTTGGGAATGCACTGCAGGATAGCGACTAAAATTGGATCCTAGCCAACCAATAGATTTTTAAATAGATGTCCTCTGAAACGCTCGATGCATCATCATAAATTTGCATATGGAGTTTAAAACTAAATCAGCTGAAAGCATTTGAGGGAGGAAGACATGACCTTGAGGGGCAACTATCACATAGCTCTCTCTCACAGCATCAATCTAGTCTGTGTCAATCCAAAACACCCAATCATAAAAGTGCACCTTTTATTAAAGCTTTTAGGCGAGATCTTAATTGTATTCTTAAATAGTTCCCAACAGGGAAAAACGGGAAACATTTGTCAGGATAAATCTGCTTCTCTGCTTTCGTTTTATGTGTATATGAATACGCTTCAAATTCAGTGACATTAAAGAATAATCACATAAAACATACAAAAACGGACATGCATAAAAAATAATAATAATAATAATAATAATAAATAAAAAAATCTGTAAATACAAGAAGCTGAGATTTGATTATTATACCTGTTATCTCTTCGGGTCATTGCATCTAATAAGATCTGTTGTTTGCAAAATGATTTATTTTATCATAAACAAATAATAATAATAACATTATTTCAACTGTATTTCAGTGCTGCTATGTTTGTTTAATGGGTCTGGTTTCTATCAGTAAAAACCCTCCAGATCGAGACAACAAATCTGCTTCGACTGAATTCAAGAAGTATTGTTTTTCAGCTCAAATATGCAATATATAAAAGGAAAACTGGACTGACCTTAAGATCAGCTGTAAGGTTCACTAACCATTTGATTATTGGTTTTGTACAGAATTTTACAAATGAAACTCTCTAAAATCAATAATCAGCATCAATAAAATCAATAATCAACATCAATAATGACACTTTGAGACTGAAGCCTAAAGCAATATTTCACCCAAACATCCTGTCATCACTTATTTACCCTCATTTCACACACATACAACGTTCTTTTCTGTGGAGCACACAAGCGGATGTTCAGGAGAGTGCTTATGGCAAGCCAGTTCAGCTTAAAATGCTCCCAAATTTACTTGCTGTAATTACATTGTTACTAGTAAGAATTTAATTAGATAAGTATGTAATTGTAATTATTACAGGAACTGAATTAGAAATCTATCCAATTGTAATTATTAAAAGTAAGAATTGAATTAGCAAGCTCTCCAATCACAATTATTAATAGTTAGAGAAGAATTATAAAGCTCTGTAATTATTACAAGAATTTAATAAGAAAGTTGTCTTTTTTATAATTATTACAAGTAACTGAATTAGGAAGCTCTTTAATTGTAATTGTATATAATAAGAATTGAATTAGAAAGCTCTCCAACTGTACTTATTACAATAATTGAATTAGAAAGCTCACTAATTGTAATTATTACAAGTACAATTAAAAAGCTCTTAAATCAAAATGATTACAAGTAAGAAATGAATTAGAAAGCTGACTATATTTTATTATTACAAGTAAGAAATGCATTAGAAAGATCTCTGTTATTACTACAAGAATTTAATTAGAAAGCTATCTAATTGCAATTATTACAAATAAGAATTGCAATAAAAGCTCACTTATTGTGATTTTTACTAGAATTAGAATTACTAGAACTCTGAATTAGAAAGCTGTCTAACTGTAGTTATTACAATAAATGAATTACAAAGCTCTCTAACTGTAATTGTTATTAGTTAGGACTGATCTAGAAACCCTTCTAATTGTAGTTGTTAAAATAAATTAATTAGAAAGATCTTCATTTGTAATCATTACAAGCAAAACATTATTTACAAAGCTATCTAACTGTATTTATTTTAATAGAATAGGGGGGAAAAAACTCTAATTGTGATTTTGCTTGCAAGAAATGAATTAGAAAGCTCTCTAATAGGTATTTTTTACTAGTACAAATGCAATACATACAAGAAATGCTGGGAGCATTTTAAGCTAATTCAGCTTGCTATACAAGCTGCTTTTTTTTTCTCTCCATACAGTGAAAGCAGGCAGTGGCTGTCGAGCTACAAAAAGCTCCTGGTCTCAGTCTGCTTTCATTATATGGAAAAGAGCAGCATGGACATTCTTCAAAATGTCTCATTTTAAATTCAAAGAAGAAAGACATATGGGTTTGAAACTTCATGAGGGTAAGTAAATTGCATAATGTGCATATTTGCATGGACTATTGCTTTCAAATAACATTCATCCACTAAGGTGACTTGACTCCAAAGACAGTCTTAAAATATCACAGCCCATCTGAAACACACAGTGACAGAGAGTCTTCTCTGTGATTTAAGTGCTGTAGATCTCTTCAGCAGTGCTCAGACTACAGAAGACTGATAAATATAGCAGAGGCGGCACTGGGAGGCCATTTTCTTCTCCTCTCACTGTTCATTTGTCTGCTGCAAGCCCCCAAATACATACTGAAGTGTCTAGGGCACGTCCCCTTCCGGCAGGACAGGGTAAGAGAGAGGCTAGCTGACAGACGTCATGCATTTCATGCCTCCAGAGAGTGAAGCCTGACGCCATGCTGTCATAATGTGTGTGTTTGAAAAGCCGGAGAGAGTGTGAGTTTATTTAGCGGTATTTTGGGCACAAAGTGTCCTTAAAAGTGAACGAAACTTGCCTTTGGGGATGTCGTCAAAGATTAAAATGATTCATGAAGTAAATCATGTTTTTATATTTTTTCTGCTTAGGTATGTTAGGCCATTGGCATTAACATACTGCAAACAAGCAAACAAACAAACAAATAAAATTAATTAATTAATTAATTAATTAATTCTGTAATGGGAAAATTTTGTGATTTAATATATAGTAATTATTTAAAATATGCATATATTTCTGCTTATTAAAAAAAAAATAATAATAAAAAATTGTTTTACAAATTGGAATGTTGCAATGCAAAAAGGGCCTAAAACAAGCTTAATTGTCTTTATGCAAAACATAATCTCAAGTGTATATAATATGTAAGTGTTCTAAAAATATAACGTGGAGTTTTAGGGTGAAATATGCTTTAGTAAATATTGTTAAAATACATCTTAACCTTTATACCAGTGTAAAATAGTAAAATTAAGTAGTAAAATTGAGTATTTTTTTTTTTCTTAATATTGTGAATTAGATTTCATTCATTCATTTATTCATTCATTCATTCATTCATTCATTCATTCGTTTGTGTTTTTGCTTTTACTTTAAAAGGACAGTTGAGTAATGACAAGAAGCGAGGTGGGAGAGAGAGTGAGGGTGGGATATATATTAATTCAGTTAAAATGTATTTTATTTTAAGTAATTTATTTTATTTCAAGTTTTTTTATTATTATTATTATTATTATTATTATTATTATTATTATTTTTATTTTTTATTTTTGTGAACTACAACAACTGTATAATAACCCTTCTTTATACTGTAATGCACTTATACATTTTAAAAGGTGTAATTCATGTGTTTGTTGCACACACTAATTAGCATGTAGTGTAGTGTAGTGTAGTGTAGTACAGAGACTCAGTTCCACATACTAAGACATATTTCTGTGTGCCAATAACACACTGAGCACCAGTCTGCAGGATTCACAGGGAAGACATGCTGTCATATCAACACTTTCATTCTGTCTGTATGTGCGTGAGCTTTCAGAGCTGTACTGTCATCCGAACTCAATCGATATTGTTAGCACAGGTCTCTCTCGCTGTGTGTGTGTGTGTGTGTGTGTGTGTGTGTGTGTGTGTGTGTGTGTGTGTGTCTTTGCATCAGCCTCTGCCTCTTCTTGAATGCAGCAACTGTTTCCTGTCTGCAACGTGACTCACAAAATCATACACATAGATGGCCATTCATCTAAATGAGGACATATCAAATACTTCTATTGTTTTAGATACAGCTACATATACACACACATTCATAATAAAATATTTAAAAGTATATATTGATGCATAATATGAATTGGTTTCTATAAATAGATGTATTGTTCTCAGTGTTTTCCCTGGATTCCTCAGTATGCACATTCTTTTTAAAACTACACATAATTTAGCACTATCATCCCTTGAGAAAAAGTAGAACTTTAAAAAAAAAAAAAAAAAAGTACTGAATATGGAAATAATAAACTTTTCAAGAATGTATTTAAGTGCAAACTGAATTTGAAAATGTAGTAAATATGTTTAAATTTATATTAAATGCAATTAGGTGAACCTTAGAGTGTTTTTTGTTTGTTTGTTTGTTTGTTTGTTTTTGTTGTTTTGTTTACATTGGACTTTATATGTAATTCCATAATTCTATTATCTTTGAAATATGATTAAAGTGTACTTAATAGCCTGATGATCATTTATGATGAACTAAAATATAATTTAATCTCAGTTCTATTGAAAACTGTGTCATGTATTTAAAACTTGTGACCCTGGACCACAAAAGCAGTCATAAGTTGCATGGGTATATTTGTAGCAATAGCCAAAAATACATTGTATGGGTCAAAATGATCGATTTTTCTTTTATGCCAAAAATCATTAGGACATTAAGTAAAGATCATGTTCCATGAAGATACTTTGTAAATTTCCTACCATAAATATATCAAACCTAATTTTTGATTAGAAATATGCATTGCTAAGAACTTCATTCAGATGACTTTAAAGGTGATTTTCTCAATATTTTGAATTTTTATATATATTTTTTTTCTTGCACTGTCAGATTCCAGATTTTCAAATTGTATCTCGGCCAAATATTGTCCTATCTTAACAAATCATGCATAAATGGAAAGCGTATTTATTCAGCTTTCAGATTATGTATAAATCTCAGTTTAAAAAAAGAAAAAAAAAAAAGACCCTTATGACTGGTTTTGTGGTCCAGGGTCACATTTGTAATAATGAAGTTCCGATTTAGAACATTTAAAATACATTAACTTTAATTGTAAATGTAAATAACACACTAGAGTTAACATTATAATTCATTAATACTTTCATGGCTGTCAACACATCAAAATAAGTGCACTTCTTTAAAGGTTAAAATGCAATTTTAAGTTATTTTAAAGTGCACTTTTTGAAAGTATATTTTTAAAATTTGAAGTACTACAAGTGCACATTCAGCACAATTAAACACACATCTGGTAACACTTTATTGTAAGGTGTCCTTGTATTATAATAATACATTATGCATAATTACATACAAGTAACTCTAGACCAAACCCTAATTCTAACCCTAACCATATAGTAAGTAGTTACTCTGTACTTAAATGTATAATTACACTGTAACAAGGACACCTTACAATAAAGTGTAACCACACATCTTTTTCAGAAGGGATACCTCTTTAATAGAGACACACAATCACAGACAAAGCCGCTGATGAAACATTTGTGAGCATAAATGCACATGGAGATTTGCACTAGTTTGTCAGGTCAGTCGTTCTTAGGCCCGTGTCTGTATTTAAGTGCAGCACAAGTGCTGCGTCTGCTGCTTGCTGTCGTCCTGACTCAGCAGCTATTGTCAATTCTGTTTAATTTTGTCATGCTTGACTTCCTGCTACCTCGAGGCCTGTCTGCCAGGAGCTTTTCAGCGGCCTGTCAACTCCAACAAGAAAAAGCTCCATGGACAGATGGACGGTGGGTGGATAATGGAGGAAGAAGAGGATGTTTCTTTCTTTCTGACTTTATTCCTCTCCATCGCTCTTTTTTTTGCTTACCTTGATGGAGTTGCTGGAGATCTGTATTTCGTGGAGTTTGCGCATGGTGCCATCGCGGTCGATGAAGTATGAGGAGGCGAGCTGGTGCAGTGCCTCGACTCCTTGGGTGGCGTTGACCATCTTCCGGTCCAGCTTGTTCTTGGCCATGTACATGGTGAGAGCTTCCTCACCTAATGGCACAGAGCAATATGGTCAGTTAACGGAAGACTTCACTTCCCGTCTTTCAGATGCCAAGAGTTAAAATATCACATTCTCAAACGCCCATTCACTTTAAAGGAATGATTCAGTCGTCATTTACTTGCTCTTGTGTCATTCCGTGACTCCCTTTCTTCCCATTCAATTCAAATATGACATCAAAGACACTCGTGTCTTATTGAGTGCATCGTCACTGACGGCAAACCTGATGGAAAATTTTCTACACATAACAGCTTAAGGCGAGACCCTGCTTTTTTCATGCACTATAGTCAGTTTAGAGAGTTTAGGCTGCTTGTCTTCCATTGTATGTCTTGTATCAGACAAGTGGACAGAAAACATCCACATGCACATCTATGTGTTTATTTCATAGCACTTTATATATGTGCATCTATATATTCAATTACAATCTATATTTTTAAAGAGTTTTTTCTCCATTTCAGAAACACTTACATAAATCAGTCTTTACAGTTTTATTCCTATCTATATTCTGAAGGGCTTTACTGAGGGGTTTGTTCATACATTATTTGCTTGATTTTAATTATTTACTTTATCAATTTGTGACTGTAGACTTTAATTTTCAGTACATTTGTTTTAAGCTGTGAGTTTTTTCTCCACTTCATCAACTCTTACATTCACAAAACTTTTCAGTTTAATTACTATCTATATTCTGAATATTTTTATAGAAGGGTTTGTTCATATATAATTTGCCTGATTTTACATAGCATTTTACTTCCTAAACGCATGGTTATTTATTTTTTCGGTCGGTCGGTCGGTCGGTCGGTAGCTCCAACAACAGCAAGAGATTGTACAATGCATTATAAGGCGCATTACAAGGCATAATTAAAGCATTAAAATAACTTTTATAATGCATTATACATAAAGGCTCTAAGTAAATTGTTACCGTATTTTCTTGAGAAACGTGCTCCAACATATTTGTTATATTTATAATTTTGAACAAAAACAATGTACAGTGTACTGTTATGGTGAATTTTGTACATTGGGCAATGTATCATCCTGTCATCATTCGGGTCTGATTGGCATGAGGATGACTAAATGATGTCCACTATTGCTTTACAGTAAAACGATACTGAGATGCCACAGCAACAGCACATTTCAATGGTTGTTGTCATGCTGTATAAAGTCATCCCACTGAGCTTGCCAGCATTCATACGGGCATCATTTTGAGTGCTGTGGTTCATGCAGCCAACATGTCATTTTATCAACATGTTTCTTCAGCGTGGACTTCCTAGTGTGTAAGAAATGCCAAACACACTGACACGATGGAGACTCTGCGTGCATCGGTGACTCACTTCACACACTGTCACAGAGAAAATTTTGCTTACAGTGTCAAACTGACATGACCCGAGTCTCTCTCTCTCTCTCTCAGTCACACCACTCGATGGCAAAGATTTCTTCTCCACTGGAGTCGAGTGGGAAAAGCAGCTATGATTGATTTTTGCAAAGCGCCACTGACCTTTTCCTAAATAACTCATTCACTAGGACACCAGAGGAATATCTGCTCAGACAGTAGCCGTAAAATCCAGCTGGCAAAAAACACCAGCTATGTGTTGACACAGACAAACACAGGGAGCAAAACATTCTCTCTCTTTCTTTCCCTCTCTATGCATCATCTATTCCTCTCATTCTATCTTTAGAATTAAGCATTCCAAAGCTCTACTGTAGCTCTGCTCCAAACTCTAGTGTGTGCCCTTCTCAGACAGCATTCCTGCTAAATAACATAACTAATATAAAAAAAACTAGTCTTTAAAATAAAGGTTTCAGAATGGGGTTTTTGCAGCAATGCCACTGAAGAACCATTCTCAGTTACCGATTCTTGAAATAACTTTTTTTTTCTTAGTGTGAAGAACATTTTCACTGTTCATTTACAGTGAAGTAGCATGAAACAACCATGAAATGCAATGTATTTACAAGTACAAAAGAAGAAAATTAAGTAAAAACCATCAAAACAAATGAAAACAAGCTCCAAAAATATACACACACATATCCACAATATACTTTACAGTATAAAAATGTGGTTGTTGATTTGTTGATTTGTTCATGGCAATACTGTAACTCACTCACTCATCCAGTCTACCGAGAGACAAAGTCAGAATGTTTAGGACGCTACCATTGACAGATAAATATGGTCAGTGTGTTATATATATTCACACATGTAAATATATATATATATATATATATACTACTTGTACTATATACATATGTAACATGACAAACATTCAAACCGGAAAAATAATGATATCAAACATACAAACATTTACAAAAAAACACACGGTCCCGCTTTATACTAGGTGGCCTTAACTACTGCGTACTTAAATCAAAAAATAAGTACAATGTACTTATTGTGTTCATATTGTATTGCAAAAGACTGTTGCTGTTATTGAGGTGGGATATTGGTAAGGTTAGGGACAGGTTAAGTGGTATGGGTCAGTTTAAGAGTGGGTTAAGTTGTAAGGGATGGGTCAACAGTGTAATTATAAATGTAATTACAGAAATTAATTACAGATGTAATTACATATAGGTATGTTTAAAAATATAAGTACAATGTAAGAACATGTACGTACACAATAAGTGCATTGTATCAAATGATTAATTTAAATGTAAGTACATAGTAGTTAAGGCCACCTAATATAAAGTGGGTCCAAACACACTGTATAAGAGTAACCCCCTCGGAAGCACAAATGGTTTGGTCAGCCTCTGTGTTAGCGGGTCAACATTTGCAAAAATGATGAACTATAGAACCTTTCAGTGAATAGTTCTGAAAAGAACCTTTGTGTCTTAGCCTGTCAACATTGTATGCATCTAGAGATCCTTTTTTTGCACTATAAAAAAAACCTTTAGTTCAATGGATGTTAAAGGTGCTTCATGGAACCATTGAGAACTATAAAGAACCGGTGAATGCAAATTGAGATATCCCTCAATTTGTCCAAAAGGCAACACACACAATTATGGATTAACATACTAGCATAATATTCTTACTATTCCTGTACTATAGCGTGTGTATGCTGTGTACAGTATGCAAAACAGCATGCATGAAATAGCTGGTTGACCTATATATTACAGCTGGCAAACTGTGTGCTATAAAGGAGAGCACAGTGTGTGTAATACTGTATCCTACAAAACAATGTGATTGACTTGACCTTCCATTTTTAACATCTTATTTTCAGAACATTTTAAACAAGATTCAATGTAAAAAAAACTGCCAATGAACAATTTCCATTTCTGAGATGATGCATGGAACCACACATAGTAATGAGATCATGTGACAAAAATTGTAACACTTCATTTTACAGCATCTTTGTTACATGTATTTACTTGAGTAATAACAGTAAATCATGTATAATTACAAGAAACAACCTCTATACCAAACCCCAACCCTATAGTAAGTATATTTTGTTAATTAATATTACTCAGTGCATAATTGTATAATTACACTGTATCAAGGGTACCTTAAATAAAATGTAGCAACAAAAATATAGCATGCTACTGTTTGAAATGTGTATCATGTTGCATAATGAATTCGGTTGAAATCATAGTCAGTGGTGGGGAAAAAAAAAAGCTGATTATAAGCATACTTGCATTTTACTCAACATTGTGAAATAACACTTTTTCACTGAATATTTATGTGTGTGTATTTCAACAATGAACTGTAAAAGTACTAAAATCTGAAAGTATGTCACTTCACGTGAGCATTGCAAGAGCTGTTTCCTATATCCAGAATGTTCCCAATCATTCACTTTGTGCAGTCTTAGGCTTTATCTACACTAGAAGCGCTGAATCAGCATATCATCTCAAGATCTTCACTAACCGCTGACCAATCAGCTGTGTGCTTCAGGCTACACTGCAACAACAGTAACATAGAAATACTGAAAGACTGAACAGAAAATTGCTGGAATGAAACTGACTTTACTTGGGTTTCCTTGTGAAAAACCTCAGCATACTTTTTAAAAGAGCACTTATTATAGAAATAATATACTTGAATGTACTTAAGTGCAAAGTTAATATAATGTTTTCAGACACTTAAATGCATGTTAATTGCAATTGCATTAAAAATGGAATATAGTTTAAATTTATATTAATTGCAGTTAGCTTTTACAATGCTTTATTTAGAGCTAATTAAGTAGGACTTAAGTACATCTTTATATGTAATCTATTCTTTTTGATTTACTGCTACTGACAAACAATTATGAAAAACTAAAATAAATCAAATGTTATTTGTATTGAAACTTGTATGGCATGTATTTAAATATATTTTTAATTACACATGATTGTAATGAAGTTGCAATTTAGAACATTTAAAATATATTAATTTTACATGTGCTTTAGTATGTTAGTCAACACATGTAATATTTTAAATGTACTAAGTGTACTTCTTTAAACCACAACAAAACATTGCATAATAATTTAAAATGCACTTCAGCATAAAACATTTATTTTGGCATTATTACAAAGTGCACTGTAAAAAAAAAAACACACACCTCTCGTTAAAAACATGTCTCTCTTTAAGTCACTTAAGCTGATTAATATTATATTATCTGCAAGTGCAAATATGCTTTTAAAATTGCACATTCAATATAAATAAGCACTTTTATGGGTTTGATTCCCAGTAAGCATATGAACATGTAAACATCTATTTTAAATGCAATTTGCATTAAAGCATCTAACAAATGCATATTCATAAATGTAAAGACAAAAGATGATTTAAACTATAACACAATGGCTAGAAAATGGGCATGTTGTGACACAAATGACACTTCTATTGTGCATTTACATTAATCACCTAACAACATGTAAGGTCATCTAAAGGTCATGCATCATCAGTTAAAGGTCATAAATTGTTAAAGTGAAAACCAGCTAGTGCCTTAATTTAAATGCATTTACTGGCATTCTAGCTGCTTTTCTTTTCAAGATTTCTTGATTTCTGATATCAGTATGTATCAGCATATTGCATGTGTGCACATAACCACACTTATCGATTATAATCTGAGGTTTTATGTTTCGCAACATGCCACACACAGTTCAGAAGCCACAGGGGCTGCATATGAAGACAGATCACCAGGTTTTGTAATGGATTTCATGTCACATATATGCTCGGGCACCTTAAACCACAGTCACAGCTGATGTCTTCTGTCTGTTCTGCCCTCATCTTCCTGCAGGCATGTTAATATTATGTGCACATCCATGCCTGTCGATTAACCTGCTAGCATCAACCTTTCGATCCTCGTGACCTTTATTTTCAGCTGTGTCTATACTGTTCAATCTCAACCAAGAGAAATATGCTACAACAAGGGTGGACAGCAAACCCTGACACTAATGTGAGTAACCTTTAAAGGCAGCATTAATAAATCAGATTTCCTGTTAATCAACCGATTAATCAATGTAAGGACGCCTACAGCGGACAAAGAACAATGAACCTTAATTTGACCTTGAGCTGCGGTATAATTACAAGCTCTCCGTCTGTCCACAATAAAGCGGCTGCTTCCTCCGGCGCTGATATCTGAACACCAGCTTCTCATACCATTTGTAATCACAGATATTATGGGCCGCGCTCAGGTATTAGCCTCGCGTTTCTCTGGATTATACAGCGGTTTGTGATTTATTGTGGTACTCTGGACTGGAACAGGCATATTGCTTCTATCGATTTTCCATTGGGTTTTATGGTCGTATCGTGCAGGTGACAGAGGGTAAAGGCTTTCGTGTCCATGGATTTCCTCGAACACTGAGTCTGAAATGTAATGAAATTTGAGTTGCCATTTCATATTTCTTTTCTTTGCAATAAACTCTATACAGTTATAATGGCCAATAAATGCTGTAATTTACCAACAGCACAGCCACTGACCTGCTCAACACTTAAAGACAATACATTTGTAATTCCAAAGATTACTATACACATCCTTCAGCTTAAATAAAAGAAGGAATGAATAAATAAATAACTTGTTTAATATTAAATTAAATATTAACTGTTAAAATTTTAATCAAATGTTAATATATGCAATAGTTTTGAATGTAGCAATGCATTGCAACACAAATAGGAAA
>JAFVLL020025396.1:0-85000 GCA_021397915.2 Tor tambroides | reverse complement strand
GCACACCAACATCAGACTTTCTTTTTCTTTCTTTCTTTCTTTCTTTCTTTCTTTCTTTCTTTCTTTCTTTCTTTCTTTCTTTCTCAACTTCAGTAACACTTACACATATAAAAACTCATATTGATATTTTGAAGGTTTTTACAAAGGTTTTTTGTCATTTGCAATATTTCACAATATATACAATATTTTGGAAAATGTATTGTTTTTTTCTGTCTGCTGACAGTATTATCTGATTTATGAGATTAAAAAAAACCTTTGACTTTAATATGTCAAAATAATAAATAAATAAATAAATAAACAAATAAGAATTAAAGAGACTGAAAAAAAGTGTAGCATCAGACACAAGTCAAATTAGATACATAAACTCAAAAAAAAAAAAATCTGCTCACTAGAAATAGGCCAGAAAAGCTTATATAAATGTATTATCCAGAGGCCACAAATAAAGTGCAAAAGTGCCTTTGACTTTGCACTTTTTGCCACTTATTTGTGGCATATTGATAATAAATTTATATGAGCTTTGTTGGCCTTTTTCTCATGTGTGGACTTTTTTTTTTTTTGAAAATAAGAATTAAAAAGTAAGAAAGTTGAATTAGAATTTTATCTAATGATCAAATTTCTGTTCTTGAAATGTATGCAGATAATGCCTCATAATAATGATGCATATTTAAACAGCGTTTCATAGAAGAGAATTGCTAATTAACTGAGAATAATCAACTTGGGAAAGTATGCAAATATTCGTGGTTAGAACGTGCACTTAGCCAAATTACTGTGGTCAGGCTGCATGAAATGTCAATGTTCCTCTTCGGTCTCTATCAGTTTGAGTCTGCATTCAATATGCATATGTCAGTGGCAGCACTCACCTCCCAGCGTGGCTGATATCAAGATGTGCGTCCCATATTTCTTGATGATGGTGTCAATGAACTGTTGCGTGGACGGCCGTCGTCCGAGCATCCGCATGCTGCGCTGGAACTCCGGCATCAAGGGCAGAGGATTCCGGATCAGATCCCGCCTCTCGATGGCCGTGTTCCTCACCTTCCAACGTGCAAACTCCCTGCAGAACAGAACAGAACAGAACAGAGCACACTGTGAGGGCCGGTTATGTATTCTTGCATTTGCACACACATTTCAACAGTGCTTTCAAACACACCTACAGTGACCACAAAAGTTCATTTAAACAGCAGTCATAGTGTGTTTTTTCTCTTGCCGATAAACACACACTATCGCATACAGAAATCGCTTTCACTAGAGGAGGTAGCCATAGCAACAGAGGCTGCTCGAGAACTTTTTATTAGCATCATTATTGGACGGAACATTGACAAAACATAAATAATGTCATTATCAATTTATTACCATATCACAAATATATAATTACAGAACATTAGTGTTTTATTATACAAGTAAGGTGTTAATAACTTATTAAAAGTCAATTTCAGATTTGCTTTTAGGTTTCTGAGTCTTTTTTTGTGTTCACAGAAGAAAACATACTGGAATAACATGGGGGTGAGTAAATAGGCTTTTGTAATTCAGTTTTGTGATGTAATCTGTCAAGACAAAAAAATAAATAATAATAATAAATGTTGTGCCCTCAGGATTGGATTTCATCTGGCACTTTTTGCAAAATACAATTTCAAATGCATTGGCAACTGCAAAAGCTCAACAAGCACCAGCAATCACGTGGCAATCACTTCTGTCCAGTGTGATAGAGGGAAAAACAAAAACATGTTGATACTGAATTCAAACCAAGGCTTTCACAATGTTATCTAATCAGCATGACTGCCAGCTGCGGATCGCGACTCCTGTTGTCGTAACGAAGCCGTGAGTATCATTGCCATTGGCCAGATTTTGGTCTCACTAATCTCACAATTGGTTCGATTAGCATCTCATTTGGCAGCGAATCACATGCATCTAGCTCCTGTAATGAAGTGAAAATTGAAAATCCTTGAGACATGAAATGCATTCACCGAACGATTTGCTAATAATCAGATGAAATACGCTTCAATCAGGATGAGGCTCAACAGTTGAAACTACTTTTTAAAGAAGCATCTATTTTCATAAATGCTGACTTCAGAGTTGGACGCTGGAAATGTCCATTCAGCAACTGTCTAAAGTCTTAAACGTGTTAACATTGGAAAAGTGCCACAGCAGCAGTCACTGCTGAACTTCTGCTAGCACCTGCCACTCTGTTTGAAGGAGGCTGGACATTCAGATCAGGAGCTGGAGGAACCTTCTGTCAGGAGATTGCCTTAACATTCACATTTGCTTCATAGATTGTTGTACATTGACTGTGGTGTTTTAGGTAAACGCAAGATAGAGTCCCACTTTATATTAGGTGGCCTTAACTACTATGTACTTCCATAAAAATAAATAAATAAATAAATAATAATATTATCAAATAAGTACAATGTGCTTATTGTGGTCATATTGTATTGTAAAACACATTTGCTGCTATTGATGTGGGATACGGGTAAGGTTAGGGATAGGTTTGGTGGTATGGATAGATTTAAAGTTGGGTAGAGGTGTACAGAATGGGTCAACTGTAATTATAAATGGAATTACAGAAATTAATTACAGATGTAATTGCATGCAGGATTTTTTTTTTTTAATATATATAAGTACAATGTAAAAACTTGCAAGTTCACAATAAGTGCATTGTATCAAATGATTCATTTAAATGTATGCTTACATTCAGATCAGCTCCCTGACTGATTTTGTTTTTATACAACAATAGCCGCACTATTAATATTGAGTATCTTCAGTCACAGACAGCATTTGAAGAGTTCAGATGCAAAAGCCTCTGTGCCATTTTAAATTTTCTTCTAAAATGAGCATTTTTATCAGACTCCTGTGTGTAAGTTCAGTAATTTCACTCTAATGGCAATGAATAGGTTCTTTTCATTGCCATTAAAGTGAAATAATGGAACATAAACATAGGAGCCTGATAAAATTGCTTATTTTAGAAGAAATTGTTAGACGGCGCTTAGAGGCTTTTGCATCTGAATTCTTCATTTGATCAGTTATTTGTCCAAAAATTGGACAAATTTAACAGTTAATGGACAGAAGATGGATGAATGATGGATGGATGAATGAATGAACGATGGTGGACAGATGGATGGATGGATGAATGGATGGAAGGACGGATGGTGATAACATTCAGGGTTCAGACAAATTCTCTTTAGCCTCTTTAGATTAAAGACACATCTCTTCAGCCAAGCATTCACATAATGTATCTCATAACCTTGTACCTCAGTTATATCTGATCAAATGCACATTATCATTCTTTGGCTTGGGTTGAACACATCATTTTTGCTTGTTTGGAACAGCAGCTACACTAATTTTTCTCTATTTGCTTCTCTGTTTCTGCCATGGGATGGGCATCCCAAGGTAACTAGGAATTACACAAGCTTCAGTCTGGATCCAACCCTTATGAAGATCTGAGATGACCGAACACCTGAGAAGAGATGATGCATTTCAGCATTTAACTGAAATCTGTTTCATGAACACAGAAGATGTTTACAGTATTTAATTGTTTGGGCCGTAGCAGATTTTGATTCCACCGCTGTGACCACAACTCTCTTTTCACACTGAATCTAAACCATGGTACATTTACATAACACAGCAGGAGAAATATATTATTTAGTAGGTTATTGGGCATATGTCAACAAATTCTGCATCATCAATAGCTGTTTAGTTCTGCAGTTCTGATGTAGGATGCTAGCACTGGTTTTAGGTGCGACTCAGTTGCTTTGACACCAAGCAAACGAGTGTCTCTACAAACAGCTCTAGTGTGAAAGCGCTCTAAATATCCAAATGTCAGAATTGAGTCAGTGGTGCAAAATCATTGTGCTACTGATTGTTTTGTTAGCTACTGTCTTGAGAACAGACAGAAGAAACCTGGTGAATTGACTCACACAAGCTGGGTGACTTCCCTGGTTGGAAGTCCTATTTACAGGTTGTGTGATAAGGAGGCCGCAAAAATGCTTAATAGACTAAACCTGTAAAGATATTGATCCACCTTTCCAACATTTGTAAATGAAAAGTCAATTAACACAGTTATACGGGCTTATCTGCTAGTGTTCTTGCACTTTTCAAATCCAGAAACGCTGGATGCAGTGACATGTTAATTGCTGTTCATTATCCACAGCAGGGTTTTTCCCAAGTCTGGGACATGGAATAACTGCAGTAAAATCAAAAGCAATACATTAAAATAATGATACAGAACTTTTTAAATAAATTCAAATGTATTTTTTAAAAAATCATTTTTTAGGAAACAATAACATTTGTTTATTATTTTTTTAATTGTTTTATTTTTTTTGTTTTATTTTTTATTTTTTCTTTGTGATTGTGTGTTCATGAGTGTCTTGTTTATCCTGAATTGTTAAACTGCCTGCTGTTCTTCAGAAAAATCCTCCAATTTGCCCAAATTCTTTGGTTTTCCAGCATCTTTTGCATATTTGAACACAGCAGTGATGGATGCATCTTTTCATCTCATACATTATTTCGCTGTCAAGCCCATGTTGTACATGCAATGAGTGAGAAACAAAACACAAATAAATAAATACAATTTTTTAAAAAATGAGAGATTATAATTAAACAGTGTTGAAAGGGGTCTGTGGGCCGACATTATTTGCTGATGTACTATAGTCAGGTTTGAGCACCTTTGGTCTATAGCTATTCCTCAGCGCACCTCGTCTGGAAATTTTTACCAAGACAAATTGTGAATCGAGCGGAACTGATTGTGTTCTACAAATGTTGGCGGTTTGGAGGGCTTTCGGGGTCGGTACTGTAATAAAAATATCACCAGGCGGCTGAGAGCTCCGGGCAAGCGCGTACAATTAAGTCTACCTGCGTGAAGCCGACCCTCGCTGCGCCGCGGGTGCCATAACAATTCTGGATTGACACCCTCTTATTCAGACACTTCGCAAACTGCGATCAGCAGGTCTGTCTTGAGAATAAAAATATAAGGAGTCCTCTCCAAAACATGATGATAATTCACTTATACGGCGGGCTTGGGCAGCCCCCCTCTCCTCGAGGAAAGTTGAAACGTTACGCCTTTGGAAATCATTCTAAGAGCTTCGTAATTACTGCTCTTCAAGGGAACGGGAACAAATATATGCAAATTGCATTGTGTCTGCTTTTGCATCAACAAATCTCAAGGTAAAGTAGTGCAGATAATGAGGCGTATTAAGACTCCACATGAAATCACTCAGGAGGAGGATATAAGGTGTGTCAGCTGCACACACGTGTTCAGATGCTTGAGTAGATGGGAAGAAAATGAGACGAGGAAGCTGAGGAATAGGAGGCAGCGACAGAAGGAGGAGGAGAGATGGGAGAGTGAAGAATGAAAATGAGAACACAACTAGAGACTGGAATACTGATGATTTCAATGCCAGACCAGACTAGACCATCAACACTGCACTCTTATAAACAGTTACGACTGGAAATGCTGATAGTATTAGCAGCATCGGAGGGTAAATGTGCATCTGCGTAAAATGTAAACAAATATTCCTCAAAGTAAAATATAATTTCAGTCTTTCTACTTCAAAATTTCTCATATTACTTGATGGAAGAATTGTTTATTCTGATTACTAATATTAAAAAGTAAAACTTATTTGACTATTTTATCATATTGCCATTGTGGGAGCAATTTATTGTACAGTCCTGTTCCATGTGTGCGTATGTACTTATTATAGCATCTATAATAACTGGGTAATAACTAGGTACTAATCCTGAACCTACCCCTAAACCTACCTTATACTATCCAGTACTTTCTTAACTGTAAGTACAGATACTGTAAAATAAAATGTAACTGCCGTTTCCACTATAACACACAGTCTTGAGTGATTAATGCTTTATTAATAGTTATGAATTGAGTCATAAAGAGTTGTAAAAATGACAATATTTCTTGACTAGCCATAAAGAAATATAAAGTAGTAAAGATGGTAGAAAAAAAAAAGTTAATTGTTACAAACACAATTTCGAAGGGATGCGCGGAAATTTGTGTCGAAAAATTATGCAAAATGAAAAGCTAGCAACTTGCAATACACTAAAAAATTAGAACAGACATAGAGGCCAAGGAAAAAGCCCAAGTCACACGAGTTATTAATACTGTATAATTATAATCTATTCTAACTTTCTATTTCCATCTCGATTTGTCCAGTATTGTCCATTTTGATGTAATTTCAGCACATTACTACTTTTTATCATCATAAATAGTGTTGATACCTAACCCAAAGGCTTCACTTTAGCACTACTGTGTTTTGTGTTTCAGTGCATTTCTTTGAAGTTCCTTCCATTGAATATCATTGAACTTGAGTGTAAATATATTAATACACTATGGTATAATGAGGGTTTTGTAAATGCTTGAAATGGTATCATATTATTTTGTCAAGCACTAGTTTTCTAGTTTGGAGGCACCTCACCAGCATATGTTCAACATGCGCTCTGTTGGTTGGCAATTATGTTATTTTTCATGCTTTCATTTCAGACACCAGAAGCGACGACAATGGAGAGGCTGTACACATGCTGAAAACAACAGCTCTGGATATTCTGACGCATTTTCTTTCCACTCCTTGAATCGCAAGTGTGTGTTCCAGTGATTTTGCTGTGAAAGGCTCCGTGGGCCCTCAAATTGACCTATTACTTAGCTCCAATTCTCTCCGAGCCGATCAGCGCGTTTCAATCTCCAGCTGCATGGCTTCAGCGCGCCTCCGTTCTCCTGTGCTTGTTCGTAGGCTATTAGGGTCAGAGCGCTTTCTTTCCCTCTCTCATCTCTGGACTGTGTCCAAATTCACAGACATCAACGGTAAAGTCATCCACTGCCGGCGCTCAAGAATCGCTGGTGCGTTCTGCTCAAGAGAAAGTTTAAGGTAACATATCTTCTGACTGCGAGGGGTTCGAGGACTGTGTGTTTGTGTTCCTGTGTGCTTGCTTGGCTTTGTGCTAAAGTAAATCTGTTTAAAATATTCAAATGTACCATGTTGGTATGTCTTCACAGAAAATCTGAAATCTGTTTATTTTGGTGAGCCATCATTAAAAATAGTATCCATGGAAATATCTCAGTTCATGCACAGTAGCAGAAACACATCCAAATGAAAATGATGTGTGAATTTAGGGGAAAAAACCAAGTCATCTCATGACCTGTTTGATAATGTCATTGGAACTACCATATGCATAATTACTGATTTTATCTTGATGACATATCTTTAAGGAAAGAGGATCCTTTTTTTTTATTTTTAATGTCTGAAGATCTTTTTTTAGCACATATTTTGTAAGTATTCGGTCTACTCCACTGACAGGTTCATAAACCATTTGACATATATAAATGTATGACATAAGGTATTTTTGACTGTGAAAAAAAAAAAAAAAGACAACTCAATACTGCCTAGGTCTATACTGCCCTTTCAATTGAAATTTAATTTGATTGAGCTGTTTACATGGCTTTCAATCCAACTGAGCCATCAATCCGATTACTAATGGATTATCTGAGTGCTTAATGCATATTTTTCACATATACTGAAGCATTTAGGCTTTCATTTTACATTTTTAATATTTATTTATTTGAGCAGACACACGCGAGATTTATACAAACTATTCAATTGCAAGGTGTCAACAGTGTTAGAGTAGCTATTTTAAACTCTAGCTTGCCAAGCTACAATCTATATTCCTAATTTAGACTCATTCAACAACAAAAAAAAAAAACAGTCAGTACATGAGCTATAAAACGATTTAGGGGAGAGCAATATCAAAACGTGTCAATTAGTCAATTAGTTTGGCAGTAGGCATATAATAATGTACTGTAAATATTTCACATAACCAGTCTTACATTTGTAAATACTGTACATGCTATCATTACATCTCTCTGCTGTGATATTGCACAGAATGAAGCAGCATTCTGGACGCAACCATAGCCAATGAGCATAGCCAGAGATTATCAGTTCAGCATCAAGTGTAAAATCTCAATCACACATCAGTTAAACTCCTCTCGGCTTTGGCCATTACTGAGGAGCCATATGTGAGAGCCATATGTACTTAGGCCCATACGCTCAGATTAGCAGAAGCTGTTGGATGGGAGTTGCGATATGATTCACTGCATTATTTCTCAGCTCAACGGCAGATTTAATGACCTCTCTGAGGAACTCCTTGCGATAACAAATAGCCCACGCCAGCAGAGGCTGAGCGTGCAGGACAGGAGTGATTATCACGCCACAAAGCCATTAGAAAGAGCCGCTGCGGTTTGGTCGCTCAAGACTGGGGAAACCTGTGTTTGGAGACTTGGTTAATAGCGTTAATCAGTTGAGATATCACTTAAATGACTTGTCTGCCTAACACAGGAAACGCCTCAGAAATAGACCTGTACTTTTTCTGAGAACAATGTGAGTGTTTGTCCACAAAACCCATTGCTGTGATACTAAGGCAGCAGATATCAAGCTTTTTGACTGCAAGACCCCCACTTTTCTCAACAATATTCAACAGCCTGACACTCAAAGCTTCTGAAAATGAAATTGCAGGATTACAGAAGTTTAAAGCTATGAATATTCTTCAGGTTTTTACACTCTTTTTAACCAAACCATTTGGTTACACTTTATTTTGATAGTCCACTTTAGGCATTCTACTAACTATAAGTAACTACATGTCAACTACATGTCAACTAATTCTCATTCATTTGCAACTACATGTCTACTAACTCTCAGAGTAGACGGTTAGGGTAGGTTTAGGTTTAGTAGAATAAGTTGACATATACTTGCAAAGTTTCTCATAGTCAGTATGTTGTATGTAGTGGACCAATCAAAACAAAGTGTTAGAAGATATTAAACAGACAGTCTACTAATACTCTAATGACTGCTAGTTGACATCTAGTTGCAAAGTTACTTACTGTTAGTAAAGTGGACTATCAAAATAAAGTGTTACCAACCATTTACACGAATTTATCAGTTTTTAAGAATACTTTTAATTAGGGTTATGTCATATCGAGTCCGGGATGTAACTGATGTTGATAACGAAGTGACCTTGCCATTTCATTTGAGAAAAACTACCATCAAATACACACTGAGACTCAAAGATCTGCCCTACAAACATCAAAATTACTATTACATATGTATTGATCTAATTCTTATTCTTATTCGTAAGGAATATCATATATCCAAGATATTTTTCCTCCATATTTTAATTTATACAGTCATGTTGTGCAGCATCATCCATGATAAATAAATAAATACATTTTCATTATTTTCTAAATATTGATTAAAATTGTTAAAGTTTTATTATATAATTTCATTAGACACACCCTTGATGATAAATTTGTATTAAATCACAAAACACAATACAGGAAATAATAAAATAAAAAATAAAATAAAATAAAATAATTCATTATCAAGATCTAACAAACATGTGGAAAGCATTTTCTTACTCAATGTGATAATTATCAACATATGGGAGAATTGACAATATTTTGGCTATATGCCTAGTACTAATTTTAGTCACAATTTCTACCCAATAAAACATTTTATTTCCAGGTCTAGAAATCCTACCTTTAAAATGGGATACCCAATATATCCAGAAATTTCAAGAGGGATCCATGGTTTTTAGTTGTTTTACCTATTTAAATCATTTTTAATTATTTTAGGCCATCTTGGGGCCTACTCGGAAGTTTGTTGAGCCTGACGACGTGAACCGTCTGCGTGTCTCCACAGACTTGAGAAACAAATGGTGATGTAATGCTGCTATGTGTTGTTTACCTGACTATAACCAGTGTAAAAACAAACATTGCAGGCCCCGGTGTTTTTGCGGGCATTACAACGCTTTCATTTCACAGTATCGGGAGTGAATCAAGCACCAGCAGCTCTCATGTAAACTGACCGTGCTGTCTTCTGTCCTTGCTGGCAAGATTTTGAAATTGAAGCCGCTGACTCACTGAATCTCACACACGCGGGTCTCTTTCTCTCGTGCGCAGTTTATATATTTAGACATACAGAGCAATGTAGAGCAACGAGACAGTGTCAGCATTTCTCTGCCATACGCTCTGTTAGAGACCAGCAAGTTTTTAGGCCTGGCTGAGAATTCAGACTAAGTCAGATAGTAGGCTATACTAAGTCTAAATCTGAGCATGCCTTGCCTTAGAAAACTAGGACAAAAACTACATTTGTGTAAAATATGACAACTGAACAATATTCTGATGTCTATATGTGCCCTCGGCATGCATCGGTTTGCTCCTCAGACACACAGCAAAAGGCATCACAGAAAAACCTCGTCTTTTACAGAGAGAGCTTCAGTACAGACACCAAAAACACAACACGTATTTGTTTGTTTCTGTGTAAATATATCCTGCACAAATCATACTGAACTCACAGCGTCCTGTCACAAGCTAATTCCCCTGCGTGCTCTTCTGAGGGAACAGCTCTGAACATTTATAGCAGGACCCCGTCTGTTTTGCCCCATCAGAACGTTCAGACAGACAGCAGCGTAATCAAAGACAATCGCTCATCTGAGTAGAGGACAAATCCCACCAGGCTCTGCTTCGCCTAATGATTGCATCTGATGCTTGGCTACCAATCTAGTTGTATTTTACGACCCAAACACGGCATTTAGATATAATGGAGAGACACTATTCACAATCCAATTAATTCCTAACGAATAAAATCACATCTGACCCCTCAGGTTTTTCATGGCGAATATCCCCTCTCGCTCATAAATACGTCACATTTTTGTAAAAGTATAATTAGTTACGAATGCCATTTCATACTGATGTTAACGTGTTCTTCTGTTACTTTGGCAAACCTGCTTTTGGGAGTGAGAGTGTTTCCTTCAAATGTCTTTTGCATATTTCTTTCAAACACGTTTCCATATATCTATGTGCTATTATTAAGGTAGCTGGCAATGGTTTAAGCATCCCTTCAAACCGGTGTTCTGGCAAGACAGTAGTTGATCTGAAAGGGTTATGTTATATGTAGGGCTTTGTGGGTGTTATTCAAGACATAAGTCCAGATCAGACAGCTATATAATAAAGCCCTATAGTGATGATGTATTTTTGTAGGCCAACACAGAAGTTAACATCACCCTGTTTCCACTGACAAACGTCCAATAGGAATTTTCGGTAATACTTTATAGGGACCAATTCTTACTATTAAGTATTCTTATTTGCATGCCTATTATTAACACACTGGCTGTTTATTTGTATTTGCACAGCACATATTTTGCATGTCCATATTCTAACCCCCATATCCTACCCAATACCTAAACTTAACAACCAACTATTATTAAGCAGCAAATTAGGAGTTTATTGAGGCAAAAGTCATAGTTAATGGTTTGTTAATAGCAAGAATTGGACCTTAAAATAAAGTGTGACCGAGTTTTCCATTGCCGTTAATACTTTTGCAGAAAATAAGATCTGTGACCAACAAAATTTTACTATTCTTACACATTTTGTTTATGAACATAACTATCGTAAATGAACACAGCGTTTATAAATTCTGAAGCCTCTAGGTGAAATTTCCAGAAGCTAAACGTATGCGATATACTGACTTCAACGTCACCACCTTAAGCTTCCAACATCTCAGTCTTTATTTAAATGCATTTTCCTTGAAAATTTGAATTAGAAGAGTTTACACAAGCACGATTATAAACACCACGAGGCTGTGAAAGTGACTAGATGAGTTTACCTGTTTGGTATGACAACTAATGTTCCCAACAACCTATGTTCTCCAATTCAGCTACTTTTTAGCAACCGCCCTTTTCAAGACAAATAAAAAATCAGAAGGGAACATTACTGATGTATTTTGTGTCATAGAATATAACGTGACAATATCTTGAGCTTTGGTTCACCACAGAACTTATTTCAAGCATTTGAATAAAAGCCCTTTCAAAAAACCCACTGACTTCAGGACCATAAATCTGACAAAAATGCTCACTAGTTTCTGGGTTTTAAGACTCATTCCTGCAACACTCTGTTCACTTTGGCTGGAAAGTGTCTGCTGAGCATATATAGATGTACCACAGTTAGCAGTTCACAGAAACTGATTTAACCATTGAAGGCATTTATCCACTTTCTTTGAAAGCCAGAGATTAAATATGTGACATAATGTACTGGGTGCAATCATTGGCTGGATCATTCCCATAATGCAGTACTATTTGAACTTTGAGTTTGAGCAGAGCAGACGGTGCCGTGGGTGGGAGGAGGTTTTCTTTTATAATGTACCGCGGTGTACCAAGGAGTGTTGATCCCAAGGACTGCTGAAAGAGCAAGTGAAGGAGAGATGCTATGAGAGAAGCATTTGATGAATTTCACAACGAACTAGGATTTACATGAGTTTCACCCTCAACAAGAATGCTAAGGCAGGTTAATTGAGTTTGGCATTGTAGATTAACTGCACATTTATGCTTGTGTGCAGACAAAACACGAGTATGTAATGTAGGAATGTCTGCTATTAATGGTCTTCACTGAGATCAGAAAATATTAAAAAAAAAAAAAAAAAAAAAATGGGAAAGTGAATGGATAACACTTTATTTGGCAAAAACTATTTTATTGACATAGCATTTTAATCCGCTAAATGAAATAATATTGCAAGGTAAAAATAAGTAAGAAACATTATGTAAAGCTGCTTTGAAACGATGTGTATTGTGAAAAGTGCTATATAAATAGCCTAAATTTGACTTTACTTGACTTTTATGGATGGTTATGTCAGCTTATCACATTTTTCATATTTATGACTCACATATACTGCAAATTAAAAATCAAAGAAAGGTAAAAGAATAATTAAAAATACCTAAATTAAAATGGGCTAGTTATGAGTCAGCACTGGGCTGGAAATTTTTTTCTGGGAGCTGGCAACACTGAGAGCAGATTTCTTCCAGATTCCTTAAATTAAAGGACATGCATTTTAATATTTAAGCTGTTAAACATTATGAATAATTGATTATTTACAGAACTGGATGAAATTAACATCAGACATTGCTCAGTCAGAGACTGACAGTTTGCTCACAGTCAGAAGTTTTCATATTTTGAAATGAAACTGATTTACACGATTTGATCAAACAGGAATGTTTCAGAGTCACGCAAAGCAACTAAAACCACAAAACATCACAAAATCCATCACGTTTGCGCAATAGTTTTTACTCAAAATGATGATGATGATGCCATTTGGTTTTTGGGCTTTGCCTGGCTTTTGTTAGTTAAAAGTGTTTAACAAAAGACTAACAGAATGAATACTGATTATAAATTAAAACAATATTCCAAAACAAACAATTTAAAAACAGAAAAAGGAAAAACTATGAATATTTCCTAATAAATTAATAAAACTAAATAATAATAATAATAATAATAATAATATAATAGCATCCACTCAAACTAGTGAAAGTATTCTAATATGACCTCCATCTTTAACTTGTGTGGATCTAATATTTAATCCAATAAATTAATGCATGTATGATCTAGACATTAAAACACAGCCTGACTGATATTAGCAGAATGATCTAGAACTATTAGTGATCCAGTGAGAATTTTTAATTGGGCGATTTAATGGGAATTCAGCTGGTTAATTCCACTAACAGTGGCATAAACTGAGCATGTCTAATTAGATCAAGGCAAGACCTTGTTCTCGAATTTCTGAGCATATTTGTCACATTGGTGCTTCTTTTATGCTAATGAGCTATTATAAATTAGATGGATATTTTTAAGAAGCCGTGAATCGTGGTAGGCATGCAAACCAACAATATCATGGACTCGGAAATGCTGATACCTTTTGTAGGTTAGTTGGGAAAAAAGCCACTCTTGACCTTTCTGTAGATCACAAAGGATCAGCCATATAGCCGCGTACAGAGACTCCTGCCGGCATCGAATCAAAATCTGTCCGCTGATAAAGTGCACAAACACACACATGTGCTGTATATACTCCACCACATCCACGAAAGCAATTTCACAGGGAAATTCATTTTTCTTTAAAAATGGGTGACATTAAAAGAGGGAACGTTTGGATAATCCAGCATGTGGAATGGATTCTCTGAACGGATGCTCCTGACAGCACCATCTTTCAGTCCGTAAAAGACATGAGGGAGCTATTTTTCCTGAGCTTTCTAAAATGAATGGCCGCTAATGGCGCCTGGGAACGACATTTCTGTCAACGGAAGTTTGGATAAACATGCATGCGAATCCACGCACTGTTCAAATCCTCATATTCATTGTTTAAAATGTCAAAAATTGTGTTCAGCTGCTTATTGATTCACACTGACAGAACATTGCAAAATATATTCCCTGTTTGCTAATAAATTATATAAAGAAATGCACAGAAGTCAGTTACTTCTGAAGGATGCGTCCATACTTAAAATAGATAAATAAAAGCAAAAACTTGCATTACTTTACACTGTCTCCTTAATTCATCAAGACCATTTACTGAAACTAAGTGGGTGTTAACACAACACCATTTTCAACATAAAAAACTGAAATTTTTTTTGTGCATTTTCACTATTTATTTCCATGACAACAGCATGGTAGGGGCTTGAAAACACTAACTTTTGAAAATAGGTTTCAAAGTGCAAGTTTGTGCAGACACATGGCATTTATTTATAAAATCACAGAAAACACTTTATTTTGGTGGTCTCTTTTGAATTTTATGTTGATAATAAGTAGCGTTACACCTATACATGTCTATTAACTCTCATTAGAGTATGCATAAACTGGTTAATCTCTGCTAGCTCTTTATTGTGATGGTCTCCCAACGGTCTACTGAATAGCTAAAGTAGCTTTGCAAGTACGTCAACTTATTCTAACCTTAACCCTACCAGTCTACTAACACTTTATTGAGAGTTACACATGTAGGTGCAACATTACAATAGAATGTGTTAAAGGGACCATCAAAATAATGTAATAAACCAAATCACATTGCCAACTTCTGGTCCGGCATGCATAACGTAGTTGAGACAAGACTGACTCTCATAAAGCAGCCAATCAAATTAGTTTTGTACATGCTGTTTACAAATTCTGTCACAATTCCAGCAACTAGTTCCTTCTCCAAACCTGTTACAATGTAAACAAGACTCATCTTCAGGCAGATTGTTTGACTTTTTGTGTGTGTGTGTGTGTGTGTGTGTGTGTGTGTGTGTATGTGTGTATGTGTGTACCTGTTTTTATATCCCGGTGGGGACTTAAACCTGAATACACACAGACTCATGGGGACTCGTGTCACGGTGGGGACCTAAATTGAGGATGAATGCCTATGGAAAGTCCCCACAAGGATAGCAAACCAGACGTGTGTGTGTGTGTGTGTGTGTATGTGTGTATGTGTGTACCTGTTTTTCTATCCTGGTGGGGACTTAGACCTGAATACACACAGCCTCATGGGGACTTGTGTCATGGTGGGGACCTAAATTGAGGTCCCCACGGGTAAACAAGCTTATAAATCACACAGAATGAAGTTTTTTGAAAATGTAAAAATGCAGAAAATTTTCCTGTAAGGGGTAGGTTTAGGTTGTAGGGTTGGTGTAGGACGATAGAAAATACGGTCTGTACAGCAGAACAATATTACGCCTATGAGAGTCCCCACAAGGATAGCAGAACAAGTGTGTGTGTGTGTGTGTGTGTGTGTGTGTGTGTGTGTGTGCGCGTGTGCAATATGCATCAGATGGTCAGTGTTACCAATTATAATTACTCGTATTTACAGATCAGTACCTTTTCAGCCACCTGATGGGGTATTGGCACTCATTCCATATTAAAAGACTTTAGGCAGTTGATAATTTACATAAAAAGTGATGTTACAGATGCAAAAATAGTCATGTCCATGAAAAAAAATAAATAAAAAAAAAATAAAAAGGCCCTATCAGTCCAATATTTTAAAATGACAGCCATCATTTTACTAATCAATCATTTTGTGACTGATGAGCAATTAACAGCAGAGAGAGATCCTGATGTTCTGTCTCAGTCGCTCACTCTCTTCCCGTCTCGCACTTCTCCTGTTCATTCACAGGTCCCTTGTCAGTGTCTCTTATCTTAGTTCCCTATAAAACTTCCTGTTAAAGTGGAAGCTGGAAGAGCTGCACAATGCGGCTTTTCATAATCATCAGACCGGTCAAACTAAACCCATAAATCACCGCAGCACAAAAACAACCAGACTATACAATCCACTGCCCTTAAATATACAGGCCCTGTGAAAGTAGGTTTGAAAATCAATGCATTTCATTTCCGTTGCATGTTCCTTATGCTGCCTGGCCTCATTTTCATTCTGCTCACAATGCTTAAACGCAGCCTGAAACCCGGAAAAGTGTGAAAAGGAGAGTCGAAGTGTGTGGGGTTTGTTTTATTGTGGCTTAATGGAAATACAACCACACCGGCCTCTTTTAAAATCCATATAAACTATTTCAGGCACAACACAATTAAATGTCTTTCCATTCAATGCTTGGCTGACATCACATCTGACAGAGACAAAAGACCCTTGTGTAGGGTGGGACTTGATTTTATGCATCAGCTGTTGATTGGCTGTTGATATGTGGGGGTGGCACTAAGAAGTGTATGCAAATGAGTGTGGGCTTGCAGGGGCGGGGCTTAATCTGACTACTTATTGGAGAAAGAAAGAAAGAAAGAAAGAAAAAGAAAGAAAGAAAGAATGAATGAATGAATGAATGAATCTTCCATTAGGTCAACATTCAAGAGGTAATATAGTATATACAGAACACGAAGAGAAGAATAACCTCTGCTCTGTTCTTTTGAAGCTGTTATTTCCTGATATATATTTAATTTCTTCAGCACACACTGCAACATTGTTAAGGCTCATTTGCAATCAAGCCCATCTAATGATGGTCACTATGGAGACCAACACAATACTCTGTTTGTTTGCTGTAGAAACTCAATGTTCTCGTCTGGATCGCTGTTAATTTGTACTTTAGCACATCTGGGCTGGTAAGTGCTCATTAGTAGTTCTTGGAGTCACTCTTTTAGGGTTATTGATCTGAGCAAACCCTTAAACTTCATTGTGTTACTCACAGATATGAATGGTTCCTCAAATCATGTGTGTGCTGCTACTTTACTATGCATCCAACTTTTATAGATGGTGAAACAGGTGAAAAGACAGATCTTAGTAATCACCCAGGTCGCTAAAAACTTAAAACAGCTACACCTGGCAACACCCAAGTAACCGATTGCAATGTTCTAAAAGCACTAACAACCATACAAAACATGACTATAAATAAAGCCAATTGTGTGAAATTGTGTATATATTTTACTGACTGAATCAGTGTTATTTATGAGTCATAAATAAATAAATAAAATAAAACAAAATTAGTTATTCCTAAGCTTATAAGTGAAAAATGTGTGCATTTAATTGCATTGTTGTATTGCATAATTTTATTTTATTTTTGTCTTGTATTTTATATATATATACATATAATTTTATTTTTATTTTTTTATTTTTTACAATAGTTGACTTAAATAAAACAACCCAGCATGTTGGGTAAAAAACAATTAAACCAACCACCTGGGTCAAAATAACCCAGCATGTGTTCTGTCCAATATTTACCCAGCACTGGGTTGTCACATGACCCAAGTTGGGTTGTTTTTAACCGAGAATTTTTTAGAGTGTATATTCATTTAAAGTCTATTATTTCCATAATAAGCGTACTTCCTTTTCACATGTCCACATGCAATTTGCAATGATGCATATATGACGTACTGCATGTCTGCTCACCAAACTCTCTCTGCGTTTTGAGCTGCAGAATCAGGCCTTTCAATATTAATAGTTACGTTCCTCACTCGTATGTGTCGTTCAAAGCGCAACGCTCGCCAGTATGTGACAGCAGACGGCAGGTGACCGTCCCGCAGCGTCCGTCTGTCCACAGAGAGCCTGCCATTCACACAATGACAGACTGAAAGAAAATCTTACATTTCCATTGCAAAAGGGATGTCACGTTCCTGGCTAAGGTTTGCTTTATGGAGTGACATTTGCTGTCACCTGTACGGTCCTAATTTGGAACGACAGAAGACGGAATAAAACAGACCTGACAGCTTTTCACAGGAAACAGCTACTTGTCGGACTCTGATTTGAACATTCACAAAACGCTCCACTTTTCTGCACCGAATGACATGCCTCGTGGTGACTCTAATGATTACTCAAGTCATCTGTGAAGTTTGACATAAATACAGATGTGACGTTTATGGAAAAGTTTTCTGCTGATGTAAAATCCTGGTAAAGTCTGAGTTGAGGTGCAATGACATATCCACACCAGCCCTTTGTTATGAATTTAGAGATGAGCTCAACACTTTTACTTTATCAGCTCTTTCTCATGATTATCCTATCTTTTGCTTTCTATTTGCATAACTTTTCTGCTCTCTTTTCTGGACCTCAGGAGTGTGTTGAAAGTAAAAACTTTAGCAAAGAGTGAAAACGTCTGCGATGAGAATTTGAAGGGTATTATTTGCCTTTTACAGGATGAGAGATGAACTGCATGAAATAGTAGATGTGTAAAACTGATGTAAACTAATGGAGCTGTGAATATAATACCTAAAGCACTCAGTCTGAAAGAGAAACATCTATGGTTTTGAGATTTGTTGTCCAAAATTTATTTGTCAGTTCCATTCAAAAGCATTTAACCTCTTAAGACCCGAGAAAAAAGTTTTAGGATTTTTTTTTTTTGTAATTTATTCATTTTTTTTTAAATTATGTTTTTACATTGTTTAGAGTATTAAAAATAATGTAAAAAATATAATGTAAAAAATAAATAAATAAAAATGATATTTAATTCATAAGTTATGCTATGACATCGGAACTCAATTTCTTTAAAAAAATAAGAAGACATGAATGAACATGCATAGGCAAAAACAATTGCTTTTTTTTTTTTTTTTAAATCACCAATACATTTTTAGTTTTCAAGATTTTTTTTTAACCAAACTTTGTATAAAGATGATTCTAAACTATGTTATAAAATAATGATTCTTTTCCATTTTTCTTTCTGCAAAATGTGTGTAAAATGGCCATAATCAGGTTTGCTCATTATATACAATGTATCTATAAACTAAATCTAATTTGCATATTAATGTGTTTTTGGGGCAACACGTAATGAAAAAAGTAGTGTAATAATGGGAGTAATAATTGACAAGATTTTCATAACAATATATAATATTTCATAGAATATTGAAATATACTGTATATATATTTTTTCCCATATTAATTTGTTATGTCTGCCAAAATGTGTAATAAACATGCTTTTAGTCCCGGTGTCCTCATATGAGGACATGTATGAAATCAACGTCCTGTTTCATAACAGAAAGTCATATTTTGATTTGAAACCCCACAACATTTTCCTGAGATCTTGATTTATGACACACAATTTAAAAATTAGACAGATTTAAATGATAATTACAAAATATTTGTAATAGAGTGTCACTAAATTAATTTCGGACATTTTTAAAGACCAAGGAGAGGGAGTGGTTATGGTGAAACATCCAATCATTTGGTATCTCTGAAAAGCACTGAATGTGCTCTGTACAGGACATCCATACTTAAAACTGTGGCATGTATGGTCTCAGAGAAATTCACTAAAATATAATGTCCTCATATGAGGCTACAGAGTCTTAAGAGGTTAACTCATACTATCAGCATAACTATACAGATTATAGTGCAGTTTGATAATAAATGTATAAACCTGTTTCAGGTTTGCTTAACTCTGTAGAGCGTTTTCACATCTGTCTCATTTGGAGCGTTTGTTTCAGAACCTGCTTGTTTTTTTTTTTGTTTTTTTTTGTTTTTTGGGGGGGTTCAACATATATGCACATGATAATTTTGCTTGGATCCGCACCAAAATAATCAGTCCGAGATCACCTGAACGAGATTGAAAACAAACTCTGAAGTGGCTCGCTGGTGGTTAGAAAGCAATCTGACCCAAAGGACCAGCAAACCAATCTGTATCATAATTCATGGGAAAAGTGTTACATGCAGCAGTGTTTGATTCTCAATGAAACAGCTATTTGTTTCAGTTGACATACTTTGTCACACTTTATTTTAAAGTCCAATTCTCACTATTAACAAACCATTAACTACAACTTTTACAATAAACACTTAATTTGCTACTTATTAATAGTTAGTAAGGCAGTTGTTAGGTTTAGGTATTGGGTAGGATTAGGGATGTAGAACATGGACATATAGAATATGTGCTTTATAAGTACTAATAAACAGCCAATATGCTGTCAATAAATGTTACCCTATATTTTATCATTCTAAGTTATTTGCTACCAAGCTTGATCATTAAACATCATTTTGATTATTACAAAGAGGTAGCTGAGTTTGGTGATGATGAGCACTGAAGAAAGCATGGGCTGAAAGTCTGCTCTCTGGTCTGTTTTTAATACACTTTGCACCTTTGTCACTTTTGCATATGAAAAATAAATAGTTCAATTTTTGGTAGACCTTTTTTGGTCTGTTTTTTTTTTTGCAGTGTGCGGACAAACTCAGCTACCTATTGGACTAAACTTCCTTCTTTTTGTTCTACGCACCTGAGAACCTTTGTTTTGTTCGTTCTGAGCGCACACAATTCCTGCTTGATTATTGCAAAGAAAAATATGTTTTTTTGTTGTGTGTTTGTTTTTGTTGTTTTCCTGATGGTGAATTGGACAGCTGTATTATGGAACAAAAAATCTGTATGATTTGACAGGTAACATAACTGACAATTTCACCATTTTGACTCAAAAATTCAATAGCAGGCCTTGTCTTGTTCTTGACTAGGTTAACCTCGAATTGTAATATTTATTTGAATTAAAGCCAACAAGCAATTAATATGCTGACAACAGGTGACTGGATATCATATATAAATTAAGTTAAGAGAGCCATAATGTGTTCAGAATGTTCACAGAAGAAGGAAATGACATGATGCCAGTCACATGGTTTTGGGATAAACCATTTTTAGTTTTCTGATTAGCAACATTGCAGATATGAGTCTAATTAAATATTTTTAAAATATTTAAAAAAAAATTGTTTTATTATTTGAAAGAAAACTGCATTTAAACAACATATTTGAAGGTCTTTTATACTGCATGCATTAATTTAGATCCTTTTGACTTTTGTATTCATTATTTTGAATTCAAGACTCATCAATTCAATATGCGGACTTTGCTAAAAGCAAATTGAAAAAACAGGGTGCACAAAATGTAGTATAAATATCCCTAATGCATAAAATATGACATTCCTGACAAAAAAAAATCTTAGAAAACACGAAACATACCTTAAATTATAGAATGACCCATATGTGTGTGCTTTTTCAACTTATGGTCAGTGAAAGCTGTCATCTATTTTATATGAGGTTACCAAGTTTGGAACATGCCTAAATACAGAGTCATTTTTACAGAAATTATGCATAAAGATTACTGAGTTTTTTTTTTGTTTGTTTGTTTGATTGTTTGGGGGTTTTTTTCTCTTTTTTCTCCAAAAACAGTTATTGAAATTATTAAAGGAGAAAAAAATATAATTATATATTTTATGTATTTTAATTTAGATATGAGTTTGATTGTTTTAATATAGTTAAATATAATATTTAATATTTAATATTGTTAGAATTTCTAAATGTAAATAGTTTTATCATGACGTCCCCTATGAGCCCCGGGCCCCCTGGTTGTGAAGCACTGCTCTACAAGCACTATAACAAAGCAGGAGATGTTGTGATGGACGTATGAAGATAAGCCACATTGGTAATGCTGCATTAATGAAAAGCATATGAGCTGTTATAAGTACTTTAAAAGAGCTGCTTATCTCATGATGGTGAGCTGATCTGCCTTTGTGAGAGCTGTTTCTGTGTTAATGTGTAGCTGTCTCACACACACACACACACACACACACAAATTCACACCTACAGAAAAAAAAGCAGATGCAATGAGTCAGGAAAAGAAAATAATTATAATACAACTCAAATATATTATAAGTGAACATATGCAATTTGAAAAGGTTTCAATGTGAACCAAAGGGTTTTACTGTCTGATTTCATTGCAGATTCCTGTAAACGCCACTTTTTATTTTTAGCTTTTTCTGTATGCATACTGCTGCTTTGAAAATATTTATTGCATTATGGAGACTTAATGCCATTCCAGATTCATTTTGGCATCAATTTGTCAACTAGAGACTAGGGATGTTTCTTCTAAAACTCCTTAGAAGAAAACTAATGATGGACTTGGTTTTGGTGCCGGCCCACTTCAAGCACTGTGACAACAATACCTATGCTCTTGGAAACACATCATTTCCATCCAAACACAATGTTTAACTAAATATGCACATTCTGTTGATTAGCATAAAACACCTGAGAGTAAATGAGAGCTAGTTTATGAAAGGTGCTTCAAAGATCCACATCAATTTTAGCAAAGCTGATTTATGATTCTGGCTCCTGATCCAAATATAATGTGTGCAGCACTGTCAGTTTTAAGACAATAAAAATGATGCGTTAATTTTCTATAGAAAAGTCTGAGTTTGCTCGGTTTTCAGTGGAACTCTACAGGATTTTTCCTCGCTTTATCGTCCACCAGGGGAATATTCTGCATCACAAACAATGCATGAAATTCAAGCTTTATTGCACATTATTTGTAGAGACATACCTGCTTTTTAAGTGTCACTGATATTCTATGGTTTTTGTTAATATTTTGAATACTTGGAAATATTTTGGAACACCTTACATTAGGGTTACATTAAGTTTTACTATTTGTTTTAGTTTATTAGTGTTTTAGTTTATGTTATTTTAGTACTTCAACTCTAAATAAAAATGACAAAATGTTGCCTTAGTTTATTTCAGGTAATGACTTTTTTTTTTTTAGATTTATTTAACGGTAATAACCCTGATATAAACAAGGAAACAAAATGCTTTACCTCAAAGGACCATGGTTCAGTCACAAGAGACATGAAGTTAGAAAAGAAACTCCATGCAGGGAAGTGGGTCAGTGCAAAACATAAGAAAGACTTTCGGGGGTTTGTTCAAATCCCTAACAGTGATGCTCGACTTAACAAACAGCACTACTAGTAGTAATGAAAGTATCGTGGGAGTAATATCTTCAACACCATGTTTTCTCCTGCGTTAATTCTGAAGACCCAACATTCTACATTCAGTGATTAAAACGGTTTCAAACAAACATGGCCGGCACCCTTACATCTGAGCGCGTTTTCTTTCCTGTAGTGGTGTGAATAAACTCCCCGGAGATGCACTTTCAGCCCACTCGATGGTTTAGGCAGTGCTTAACCCTGACATGTCTTCCAGCTCCATTTCTCCGCTAATTGCCAGCTCTTCCTGTCAGTAATTAACTAATCCCATCGTGGCGGATGATTATCTGGGGTTCGAGAGCAATGCGACATCATCCTCCCCAATTCAGATGTTGTTGATTTTCACAGAGAGACTGCGGTTACGGCCGTGTGAAAACCGCTTCGCAAAGCATTCGGTAGTATTTTACTCATTAATGTTAGTCATTTTATCAGCTGCGTGGGAGCTAGAAACAGAGCAAAGGTCCAGGTCAGAGCAAACATAAGAAATTGCATTCCGCTTAATGAAAATGAAGCCTATTTTTAGGAGCATTTATTTAAAATAATGGGTTTTATATCATTTTAATTGTGCAAAAAAAAGTCACTCTCATTATGTAAGTATTTAAAGGACTGAAAAATAGATTGCCAACATATTGGCAGCATCTCCAATGTTGTTTGATTTGTAGAATTCAAAATATCTTATTTTATGTTCTTTAGAAGAAAGAACGTCTTACATTTCTGGAGTGACATGATGGTGAGTAAATGATGACAGAATTTACATTTTTGGCTGAAGGATCCCATTAAGCAGTTGATTGTTTTATGTTTCTCATCCCAATGCTCTCTGATCCAGTGATATTTACAATCCATATATCTACTGACAAACAGATGCTATTTCAGTAGCTCATTTGAAGAAGTGTTCCATCAAACAGGAATCAAACTCAACTCAGGCACTTTTGGCAAGACATACTTCATAAGTCATCGCAGCTCATACTGAATATATTACAGTTTTTTTTCTCCAACTGCTTACACCTATTTTCAAAACTTTGCCTCTTTTTTTCACAACTTTACACACAAATCCAAGAATTGCACATTCAAAATGCAAAATGCCTCACATCTCTTGCAAAATTAAGCACTGCATTCAGAATATCACAAACACATCTTAAAATCAAACATTTACAAACACCTTTGCCATAATATTAATTCCGTTTTTGTGTGTTACATAGAGGATTGCGTGTTGTGTTTCGCAAAAAGTGTTTTAAAAAACTGAGTCAAAGGCTGAGAATTAGTGGATGGTTTTTCAGATTTGGTGTGTGGTTCTGGTGTTTGAGTGTCAGGTTTCAGAAATTGTGTGACAAAGTAAAGATTTTGTGTGTAAGCGGTTGAAAAAAACAACAAAAAAAAAACTGTAAAATATCATAATAAATCCAATTCTGTATATTCCAGCTTGACTTCAAACTGATAAACTTTTTCCACAGTCTCAATAAGAGTTCACATATCTGTGGGGGAAAAAAAAAAAAAAAAAAAAAACTTGGAGAAACTGTCTGAGACAAACCTGTTTCAATTCACAAATGAAAATGATAAAAGTCATTTGCACTCTTGTAAAGAAGAATTTAATTATCAAAGCTCAACAAGTTTTAAATGTAAGTTGACGTAACAATGTGACATTAATACATCAATCATCACTTTAGTAATGTGTGTGTGTGTGTGTGTGTGTGTGTGCATTTTTTTAGAATCAGGCGGAACAGAATAAAATTAGGTGAAAGTGTGAATTTTATTAAAAGTAATGACATTAAAAACATTTAATTTTATCAATTCCATATTCTGCAAACCACACATAGGACTTCTGGCTCCAAAAATGTTTATTAAAAATAATTATATATATATATATATATATATATATATATATATATATATAATTAAATAGTACTACACATTGGATTATTGATTCTAAAAATGTTAATTAATTAACTAAAATAAATTAAATAATTTAAAATTATTTCACTTGCATTATTTTACAGTTATTGTAGTTTTACAATTATTCTTCTTAACCGTAGGGAAATGAATGTTACAAATGCAAAAGGAAAAACATGCAGTTTTTCTACTCAAGTAAACTGCATTGCATTGCATAATTTATGCATTTTTAATACATAAAACATAAAATGAAAAATACAAATATAGTGTCCATTTTTCTTGAACAAAAAAGTAAACATTTGAATTTTTTTTTTTTTTTGTATTTGCAGTGTATGTGGCTTGAAGGCTCTGTATAATAACAACAAAAACTGGGCTTTATTGACTGTATCTAATAATTTGTAGCAACAGACTACAAAAAGCACCAAAAACTAATGTTAAAAAATCACAATGCCAAAAATGTAAAAAAAAAAAAAAAAAAAAAAAAGTGTGCACATGCTCAAAAAAAAACATGACATGTTCTTGACAGGTTTCATAAGAAAAGCAAAAGGCTGCAAGGTAGACTGGTAAGAGGCAACACACTGATTAGGGCACTTGTCATGCTTTCTGTGTATTAGATGGACAGCAAATGTCTCTGATTATTTCTCACCTTGAATGTGACCTTTTAGTCTCTCTCTCTCTTCTTGTTAACTCCATCTCACCCCTTTCCTCTGAAAGTGTGTCCATGCATTACACATTCCCCTCACTTCCTGCGTATCTGCGGCCTGCATCTAAATCAGCCACCTCTGCTCCATCTAATTACTGCAGGATCAAGCAAACTCATTCAGCGAGGCCGACTTGGACAAAGGATTTGTCTCTGGCTTAAAACAAAAGGCTGAGACAGAGGGCCGCTCTCCACCATGGCATTCACACACACTCTGAATATATGAGGCTGCTCGGCCTGTCACGCCAAGGCATTGTGTCTTGCGCAAGATCGATATCTGGACGTTTTCATTTAGTCCTGCAGAATATTGGGTTTCAAAAGTGCACGACACAGGACTGAGAGCAGAAACAGCTAAAAATGCGAGCCAACTTATCTATTTAAAGGGATGGTTCACCCAAAAATGAAAATTCTCTCATCATTTGTTCTCATGCTCGCTTCTTTTTTTTCTTTCTGTGCAACACAGAAAATGTTTTTTTGTTCTTGTTGTTTTTTTTGTTTTGTTTTTTTACATATGTTAAAAATTATAGTTTAGAAAACCTTTTTTTTTTTTTTATTAATCAAAAAGGGGTAATTGCAGTAATAGCATGGTAATAACATGGTAACACTTAAAAATTTTGCAGGTGAGGTTTTGCTGACAGTTTGTGGTTTCAATGGAGTTAAGATGTTCAGTTACAAGCTCTTTTTAATGCTTTCCATTGGTTAAATATAAGCAAAACCAAAAGACATACATAAAGAATGACCAATTGCATTGAATTATGAGAAAAAATAGCTATGAAATTTGGAGATAAGGTTTCTGCCTAACAATGACAACATGCAGCTGAAGCACTGATGTGAACTTGCTAGTATAAAGACATTGATAAATCATTGTAAATTGCTCTTGCAGATGGTGATCATAAGCAAGCCACTTCATGTCAGCGAGTTGTGCATGAAAAACATGCCATGACCATGATAATTAGTTAACGTGTTATTACATGCTGCTCTGGTGAAGCAAGTCAAGTGGCAGCTTGACAGGTGGAAATTAGCACTCTTGCACCTCCAACCAGAGTGCATTTGGTTCACGTTTATTTTTGGAAGCAGTCATTTCATCAGTGAAGTAAGGTGAAGCAGCACATGAACATCTTATACTGATCCATGCCACTTCCTCTCAGAGGGCAAATGGGGACGTGGGTAACATGAGATCTCTCTCGCTCATAAAGACCCATTTCAATTATTAACTAAGTCCGCTTTCCCATTGCTGTTGATACTCTAGATAACCTGCAATTAATTCTCAGCATTGGATTTCTCAGTATGTCTACCCAGCGTACTAATTAATGTTATCAAGTACAACCATAAGTTGCCTTGTACTCTCCTACACCCTAAAAAAAAAAAAAAAAAAAAAAAATCAGGGGACCTGTTACCACAACTTAAATAGATGCATGATTGCAAGTTATTTATTTTATTATTTTTATTTTATTTTATAATTTAATTTAAACTTTTAAGTTGCAAACATTATTTTGCTAATTTCAGTTTACCTAATAATGTTGATCATTACAATAACTTAATAATTTAAACTCCAATTTCTGCATTAATTGGATTTCTTTGGGTAGTGGATTTCTAGTTCCCAGCATGCTTTGCATAGGATGGGATAAGGAGAGTAAATATTGAAATTAAGTGTTATGTTGTGTTTTTTTTTTTTTTTTAGTGAAGAGAAAGACCTGTTAGTGTTCAGAGCTGCTATGCTTTAACATTGCATTTCATTATACATAATTTGCTGCAAAATACTGTCCAATGCTATTAATGCTATGAATTACTACACAATTTAAGATGAAGAAAATGACATGAGTAAAAGGACATTCTCGTAGACACATTTAATATTTTATTTAAATAAGCTTGTTTCTATTGTTTTTTTATATTATTTTATTTTCTATTATATTATTTTATAATACATTATACGTTTAATTAATGTTTATTGCATTTTTTTATAATATCACATAAGTTTGATACTTGAATGCTGTAAAGAGAAACTACTTCAATCTTTTAAGGTCAGACAAGCAGCACAAGACTCTTTTAAGTAAAGCGTGATGGGGACTGAGTGATTCAAAATCAAAATCTAACCTGATCAGATTGACTGTTTAATGTTACTTATGTTACATTTCATCTGCAACAACACTGAACTTTTTATGAGAAAAATAAACAGCACAAAAGCTAAGAAGGTGGACTGGGATCTTTTTGAATGAGCCATTGAATCATTCAACCAACTGAAAGCACTGAATTATTGAAAAACAAAACAACACTGCTGTGTGTTGATCAATGTGAATTCTGCTGCAGCTTCATCTAGATCTATTTAATTATTTATTTATTTAAGTATTTATTGAAATGGGCAAAACTGTCACAGCAAGTTCAAATGTGATGTTTTCAGATAAGCCACGGTGGCTTGGACGCTTGCGAATTAGCAATTGCATGTGTCCAAAAGGCCAGAAACTCAGGATTATATTTCCATTTAAACTGAATGCAAACTGACAACAATAGTGAAATAATTTAGTTTCTTTTGCTCAAACAAAATGTTAAATGAATGGGAATTCTTTTGAGCTAATATATTGACCCTCATCATTTGTCCCATTCATTTCTCTATGAATGCAGCATGCACTCCAGTAATTGTGTATATAGGGCTCAGCTAGGGCTGACAGATGGATATTTTATTTGAAGAAGAGCTCCTTTATTGCTCCGTGACGTAAATACATCTGTGTGCATTTGATTTGTGAGAAATGTAAGACTGAAGATTTGCCGCCGTCTCCAGACAAATGAAAAATAACCTAAAATAGGACGCTTCTGCTGAAAAGTGCTGATCTTCAAGAGCAAAAGTTGTCAAGGTAGGTACAAGGACTTCTGCAAAATTGGCACTTGTGGAAATACTGCTTGACATCTGTTATGTGTCGAGGTTCAGAAGAAAAAAGAGAAAGCTGCAATTTTTACCCTAAGTTTAGCAGTCATGTTGCAGCATAAGCAAAACCGCAGTTTGTTCTGGACATTTCTGCAAAATGTATTCTTTTTCCATAACATAAATCAGATGAGTAGCTTTTCTTATAGGTCAATACCACAATTAAAATAGAGCCAACACTGGATGATCATCTCATTTTCATGCATCTTGCTATTAACCTCCGTTGAATCCTGAGTCAAGGTCTACAACAGTCCAACAAAGCCTCTCTCACACCTTTTCAACTCTACACAATAACCTGATCAACATGCCACTCTCATAAATATTTAAATTTCACATAAAAATGGTCATTTTTGCTTTGATTACATTAGACGCTTGCAGACTTTAAAGTGCATTAATAGACAGATTTGCATTTATATTGGATTTGCCGTCAACACAAGCTGCAGTCCAAGAACAACGATGACCGATCAGGCCGATCGCACAAACCCTGGACCGTCTGAGGACTTGGAACCTGTGATTTGAGGAACGAGCAATCCCATTAAGCCCCATGAAAACATTTTGTGCATCCCATGTTTCAGTTAGCTTAAAATTGCCTTGCTGTCCCTTAAATTAGAGGTTTCAGTCATTGTCATTGTAATTAACATATGATAAGAGTTAGATAATAAGATTTTGACAACGCATTAACCATACATAATTCTCACTTCAGATTAGGTCAAAATCAGAAAATGTCATTAATTAAGTGTTTTAAACCAACTTTTTTTCACAACCTTTATTTTAATTGCATTAGTATTAAGTGGTCCTTTTATTTGCAAGGTGGGACTTACTTAATTAGAGCCGTCATATTGGGCATTCCTCTTTCTCCCATTGATTGTAATACCATTGACCCATCACAGCTATATCCACATGTACTGTAGGATACAATTCCCTGAATTTCAAAACGATTATACTCCCAACACATGCCTAAAAGGCTAATGGGCTTTTGCTTATTAGCAGCACACCATGTCATTTGATTTTATTGTTGTGCAATCTGACTGTTATTATGGTGCTGCAGAAAGGATGCCGCAGTCTCTCTCACTCTAAAAATTAAACCATAAAATAAATCAGACTATAAGAGTTAGTTTGTCCATTAGCTTATGGAGTTTGATAGCCAGTAGCACATTTTTAATATTGCTTGTACAGAGCCAGTTCAGTTTTATTGTGAGACTGAAATAACCCCCGGGACATTACATGGCGCTATATTTTTTGGACTTCCTAGTGTAGTTGCATCAAGATATATGTTCACATTTAAGTTCTGGTCAATGTTAAATTCCCTGTATTTAACCTTTAATCCTCAAGAATTAAAGCAAACACCTTTACAGCAATGCAATTACACTCTTAATCTGTGGTGCACTACAGACAAGGTTGGATATACTGTAATTTTGCACAGACAAGGTTGTTAAACAAATCCCAGCTGTTCTGTTCATACTGACATAACAGTGTAATGGTTGTATATTTGACTTCCACTACAAGAGAGATATGTTTTTGCTTTTGTTTGAGAGACAAGTCCAAATGATGTGGTGACTCACAGCATGTCGCAGAGCTGAATAGAGCTTAACTTGTTTTTTTTTGTTGTTGTTTTTTTAAACCGAGAATATTCCTTTAATATTGTACTGTGTTCCAAAAAAAAAAAAAAAAAAAAAAAGTTTAATACAAAGTGTTCTGGTAAATCCAGCTCATGCAGTGTTAGTTTGAGAGTGATTCCTGGAAATGGAAGACTAAAAGTGACAGAATCACAGTTGGTTGATTGAAATCCTGCCTTGCAGCTGAATACTGGAAAACAGTCACAGTGGGGTCCAAAAGTCTGAGACCATGCTTGTATTTCTTTATTTATTTGAGTTTAAATCAAATTATATTATCAGTATAACTATTTAAGTGATAGGAACGTCTCAGTGTTCAGTGTGTCCCTCAGCAGAACTGCACTGTAAAAGATTTTGGAGGTCAAAACTCAGTTTGTTTTGACTTGCTGCATTGGAAATGTTCAGTTGGCTCAGTTAAATTATGCAAATTGAACTGTCTTTTAACGTTGGCTCTTTAGCTGAACCGATTTAACATTTTCAGTACAGCAATCAACACAAAACTACATACATAAAAATTACAACAAAAAATAACAATTACAAAAAACATGAAAAAAATTGTCTTCTTAATTTGCAGGTGTTTGTTTTTTTTTTGGTTGTGTTGTGAGCATTTGTAGCCCGTGTGTTGTCAAATTGATGAAGTTGATTTCTTAATTTGCAGGTGTTTTTTTTTTTTTTTTTTTTTCTGTTTATTTGGTTGTGTTGTGAGCATTTGCAGTGAATGTGTTGTCAAATTGATGTTGTTTTTGTTTTTTGTTTGCTGGTGTTTATTTCTATTTGCAGTGCATTTCTTTATTTGGTTGTGTTGTGAGCATTTGTAGCGCGTGTGTTGTCAAATTGATGAAGTTGTTTGCTTAATTTGCAGGGGTTTTTTTTCTATTTATTTGGTTGTGTTGTGAGCATTTGCAGTGCATGTGTTGTCAAATTGATGAAGTTGTTTTTTTTAGTTTGCTGGTGTTTATTTCTATTTGCAGTGCATTTCTTTATTTGGTTGTGTTGTGAGCATTTGTAGCGCGTGTGTTGTCAAATTAAGTTTTCTTAATTTGCAGGTTTTTTTCTATTTTCAGTGCGTTTCTTTATTTGGTTGTGTTGTGAGCACTTCCAGGTGTTTTTTTTCTATTTGCAGCGCGTAGAGCTCTCTCGGCCATCGTACTACTTTTCAGTTAGTAACATTGGGCAGTTTTGATTTATATGCTGTTTAATGTTTGCTGATCATGATATTTTGCATATGCATGTGCTTACATACGCAATCGCTTGTTTCTGCTTCTTCTTTGCCGTGTTTTGATCTAGACATTCAGCGCTCTTTCAGAAGATGTGGAATAGCACCTCCTACCGTATCAGTAACAGTGAAAACACAGAAAGCTAGAAAAATCTGTCAGTGGTGAGGAAAGACTTAAGTACGACGTTAGTTACAAACTAACTAATATTTAGTCTGAACTTCACATCATACGGTATGATGGATCTTCCAAAGTTTTGCTGCAACTCTAAACTCTCTTTTTCTCAGCACTGCCCAACATCTAAACACTTCTGCTCCTCACGGGACGAGTTTAACAAAAGCGAGCAGTCAGCAATGATGTGTCACAAAAGATTACTGATCGAAAGCCATTTAATTATTCTCTAGTAACACGCCTTTGGGCCAGTAATCGTAGATTGGCGATTCTTCATCTTCCTCAAAGTGATTGTGACCTTTCTGGCTGAGCCGGAGCAGCAGCATGTGAAATTGCAGCATTTGGCCTGCAGACTAAGACGGTGCGTCCAGGTCATTAGAGGAACGGAGATTTGCTTGTTGATCGGGCTGCCATTGTCCAGCATTAAGCTGTCCTTTAATCTGGCTTTATAAAGACACGCCCAGGGAGAAGTTCACTCGGAGAGCAATCTGATTCTGAACACAGCACGTCCTACAGAGCTCCAGGGACACGTCTATTGTTATTACGTTCTGCTCGCTACTAACCGTCGTATTTGAGCCGCGCGTGTTCCCAGGCAACAAGCAAAACGACTATTAAGAAAAGGGCTGTTGAATAATCAAGGCTATAGGGCATTTGTGCTTGGCCAGGAGCATTTTCTCCAAGGATTCGAGGCATCTGGTGGCGCCTCGAAAATTCTGAATGTAAAATAATTGACAGTATAAAAAATGAAATATTATGATTTATGACACGGGTGTCCAAACGAACAACTGCTAGTAGTAACAATGAAAGTGTTGATGTTACTTGGTTTCACAAAATAGTGTAGACGCTTAATCTCAATCAAACTGCAGTTGGGTTATTTTGACTAGGTTAAAAAATGACTTTAAAAAACAGCTAACTAACACAATAAAACTCAATAAAAACAATAAAAAAAACATGATTTTTGAAAATTTGTAAAAATTGAGTTTTTGCAATTAAACTTCATATATATATATATATATATATATATATATACATATATATACTCTCTCTGTGTGTGTGTGTGTGTGTGTGTGTGTGTGTGTGTGTGTGTGTGTGTGTGTGTGTGTGTGTGTGTTTGTGTTTGTGTTCGTGTGTGTGTGTTCGTGTTCCAAAAGAGTATATGTAATACATTTTATGTTGGACCAAACAAAATATTTCTTGCTGAAGCTACTTTTTTGTAATGTCTGTTTGATGCTTTACACAACAATGACTTTAAATTATCTTTTGGGAGTAATTTATCAGCCAAATTTGATGTGTGATTAATTTGTGATTAATTGCATTAATTAATCACCACATCATGTAATTAATTAAATTTAAAAATTTTAATTGCTTGCCAGACCTAAATATAATAATAATAGAATAGAATAGAATAGAATAGAATAGAATAGAATATGTAATATAATGTTTATAAGAGTAGCTTGATGATTACTATTTAGTTTCACTAAACACTACGTTTAACCCATAGACCGTGGAACATACAACATGAATTTATAATCAATCAATCAATCAATCAATCAATCAATCAATATCGGAAGTCCACCACAACCTCTGTGTTTAAGTAATGACTGCTGTACAGTGGCCTTTACACAACATTAAATCACACCATCCGGTCGAATGAAAATGAATGCACCAGTAAAATACGCCCATTTCTATTCAGTTTGCTCATCAGGTACAGTTCAATTGCCAGCTACAGTAAAATGAATGCATGAATAATTTCTTTCTATGTCTCTCAGTATTTGAACAATTTCTGTAGAATTAGAAAAGAGCTGATGTGAATCTAATATTCAGAATCGAATCAGTGAATCAGATGAATGAAGATTCACATGTAACATAATTGGTTCAATGAAGCTGAAATACTTGGCATGCTCTGTAAATTGCATACAGATGGAAACTTTTCTAACTGGTTTTCTAACATTGAATAATAATAGAATAATACTTTAATACTACATGTATTTTTAAAAAGCAACTGTTATTTGAAAGTAACTGTTTCACTTTTGTTTTATAACATGGCATACAATTCATAAAGTTTGCATCATCTCAGCTGCTATAATTAAATGGGTTTTAGCCATCAGTCACATCATCATCAACCACTGAAAGTCCATCTGGGTCAGCCACTGTTACATACTTTACCAGTCAGAGCAAGAAGCGTGTTTGTGAAATCAACACTAGGTGAAGCTGAACATGAGGAGACAGGCCTTCAGGGTTGTTTCTGATTGTTGTATAATCTGAGCAGCTAGACCCAATCAGAGCTCACTGTATTGTGGGACAAAACATGACTAGACAGCATTTATTTGGCATTACGTAACTTCTGCTGGCTAGAAGTGAGACCAGAATTAGACGCGATGACCCAATTCACCACATAAGAGGAAGCGGCAGCCTGAGAGACTCAAAGGCACGAAGACACACATCATCGGCTCCGATGTTCGCTCCAGAAACAGAGAAACGAAACTTTTGTTCAGATTACCGACGTTTGATGGATGAGCCTTCCCAGTTCATGTGACAGCAGTGCAGATGTCAGACAGATGTGATTGCAGATTTTTTGATTAAATTTTTAATGAGAAGCGCACTGAATTCCACTCAGTATTGATGCACGATTTAATTGTCTTGTCACAAGCAAGCCGATATCCTGCATTGACGGCTGAATTTGATGCTTCCTTCTGTTGGAGGAGACAGGGGAACACAGGGAGACACGATCTCTCCGTGCCGCCACCGTGTCGCCATGCCAGAGGCAATGTCCCTGCCAAATGCATAATGTATTTCCGTTTTCCGTACTTTATGAGTCGAGCGCACACCTGAAGCAAATCCCTGGCTGAACCCTTGGTGAATAAGGCTACTGCTTGCAAACACTTATGGTAAAACTGTGGCAACAAAGGGAAATCCATCACAGCTGTCAAACTTCATACTCAAGTGAAAATGATTCATTTCAGTTATTTAAATTTCAAAACTGAAAAACTTGTAACCAAATTTTAACTTTAAACAAAATTAAATAGATTAAATAGATCCCTTGCACAATTGTTTAGAGTCGGTTGCAACACATTAAAGTTTTAGCATTTCTTCTTTTATCTTCTTTTGCATATTTTTATTTGCATGTTTTGTAAAACTGTCATTCTTAGCTTCATTAGTGAGTTTAAATCTACATAATTTCACTGTTAAAGTTGACATGAAACTTCACCTTATGTGTTTTCTAAATGTATTGATCATAATGAGATCTATAATGTCTATCTATTTATATGTTTCTTTTGGTGCATTCAAATCCTTCTGGAAAGTTTGCATTTACACGTTGGGATTACATAATTACGTAATCAGGTACGTTCAAATCATTTTGTTTGCAGAAAGATGCACATGCAACCTTTTAAACATTAAATTCAACAATATTTTTAAACGCTACATAGACAAAATGATGAGTAAAGAATGTGCATTGGGTGTTTTTTTGCTTTATGCTTTTATTTAATTTATAAAGATGCCGTAAACTCAATCAACATGCAGTGTACTCGGCTGTAATAGCCAAAAATACATTGTATGGGTCAAAATTATCCATTTTTCTTTTATGCCAAAAATTATTAGGATATTAAGTAAAGATCATGTTCCATGAAGAAATTTTGTAAATTTCCTACCATAAATATATCAAAACTTAATTTTTGATTAGTAATATGCATTGCTAAGAACTTCATTTGGACAACTTTAAAGGCAATTTTCTCAGTATTTTGATTTTTTTGCATCCTCATATTCCAGATTTTCAAATGGTTGTATCTCGGCCAAATATTGTCCTATCCTAACAAACCATACATCAATGGAAAGCGTATTTATTCTGTTTTCAGATTATGTATAAATCTCAATTTAAAAAAATTGACCCTTATGACTGGTTTTGGGGTCCAGGGTCACACACACACACACACACACACACTTTTTATTTAATTTATTTTAATTTATTCAATTATTTCTGAAAGGACGTGAATACACCTTTATTGTTGTTGTTGTTATTTTTTAACACTGTAAACTGAATCATTATGCAAAATATTGCAGTATAAGTCCATAATGACTTACACTATTGTATAATATAATAATAATTTCATTCATTTTATCATTCCCACTCATGATTATGACTTTGTGATGATGTTCATGTGCGTTCAACTTGTAAATTATTTTTCTGACATGGCTTGAATGCATCACTTTTTAATTGCTTTTCTCTTTTCTGATAATCTGTTTTCTCGTGATTTAAAGTCATAGTTTGAGGAACTGAAAATACAAGCACACATAAATAGGTCACACAGGAGAAAAGAGAGCAGTGACTGTCTCACAAACCAACTCAAATACAGTCAGTCAAGCCCTCCGACAAAATATGACACCTTCAGTATGTGACATATAAAAAACCCCTCACTTTTCCAGCCCTTAGGGTCCACGAAAAGAATAAAACTCAGTGGAATCACAGAGAGAGAGAGAGAGAGAGAGATTCTGAGGGTGATCTACATCTGACATGAGAGGAAAGAGATACAGTGAAGAGAAAACATGGAGACAGGATGAAGGAAAGATAAAAGAAGAGAGGAATCGAACACAGAACAGGACGAGACGGGAAGGGCAGAGGGGAAAAGAGACGAGAGAAAGCAAATACAGACAACAGCAGAGATGTGGAAATGAAAGCAAAGACAGAGCGAAGGAAAACGGCCTAAATCTTCCATTAGAATATCAAACACGCGACCCAGATGAAGTCTATCGCACAATTCTCCGCTCACAGGAAATGGAGGCATCAAAGTATGCTCTTGTGAAAGCTGAGAGCGCAACTTCTGCGTTTTTATTTGCAGTAGCATGTCAGTCAAATATGTGGAGCTTTACTATGCAAAGAGACTGGAGGATATAGGAGTAATATTAGGAATTGTGTTCCGTCAGATCACATCTCAGTTGTCTGTCTCCTCTAGGACGCTCGTTCTGAGCCGTTCCAGACATGTTAAAGCCACCGGATGACAGTGTCGGGAATGGGAAAATGCAAAAAGCCAGACTTCTTGACATTAATCGTAAAATAGGACAGCGAGTGCAGACATATGGACGTGAGGCGGCTGGCTGACTCGGCATCAGCATCTCTCTTAAAAGTTTGTTTGGAATGGCAGCTGATGGGTTGGGAATTGAGAGGAAAATTATTTTATAAGGAGGTCATACGTGAACATTGCTTGTGTGTGTGTGTGTGTGTGTGTGTGTGTGTATGTGTGTTTGAGAGCACATAAAGCCGATTCCTTTGAAGCAGCTGCAACAACAACGCTGTTGTAAGCAATTTATTTTAGTCACTGTATGCTACACGCTTCAATATCTATAAAGCATAATTTTACTTTAATTCCTATGGCACTTCTGACAATAACAGCTTTACAAAAAAAGAAAAGAAAAAAAAAAAAAATTCCTTGACAGAATGCTTTACAACACTGGACGCCACAGACCAAATAACATACATCAGTTTTTCTTCATAAACCCAAGCAAGTGTTTCACTATACAGATGGTTCTCAACTGTTGTCAACGTTATTTGAGACTAATGTAACATATAAAAGAAAAAAAAAAAAGGTTTCTAATTTGTACACTCGCTGCATATAAAAAATAACGGAGGTTATGATTAAATATACTTCAGCATTTTGCTTTTAGTCTCAATGAAGTATGTAAAGTTTAACCATGTGTTGTTCAGATTATAAATATTGCATTATTGTGAACTAGTTGTGTGGAATATTAACAAAAAATGTTCAATGTGCATCTTAGCATTTAGATTTCTGCAATTGCATAATGCATCAATAATTAAATGGCTTTCAATTAAATGACACTTTAAATGTGAAACTCAGTCAGTGTCTTAATGAACGGATTAGTTTAAATGACTGATTCATTCAGGAACAAACCAAGTGACTGTCCTCTAAATCTACCTCCGAAGGGCACTTCAAGGCCGCCATATTGAAGGTTCATTCCAAAGTGAAGTTCTCAAAACTGGCCACTTCAAAGGGTCCTTCAGAATAAATAATTTCAATGGGTACAACTGATGGATGCTTCGCTCCCATGATTCTTTACACAGGTTGAATTGTGTAACAATGATGCCAATTGTGTTGACTGATGACCCAGTGCATTTCAAGGAACTTTTTTTTTTGGTCCCCTACTACACCCTTCATCTCTTCAAAGCTCTCACTTTGGATGGTAAATACTTCAGAGGGATTAGGGCAAAGAAATGAGCCTCTCAGAATGAAATGAAGCATTCATGAATGGATCATTGAATTATTCACCCACTCGATTCATTCAAAACACAGATTTATTCAGGAAAGAAACACAGTTGTGTGTTGCTCTGAGGCCCTGTTTACGCCTGGTATTAAAATGTGGTTTTGTAGATCCAATCACAAGTAGACAATGCTAAATAGAGGTATAAATGGGTCTGAAACGTTTTGAGTTTGTCCACTCTCGACCACTTCCAGAGGTAGTCGAAAACTCATTCGTCCAGATTGCTTCCATAGTGTAAGCTGCTAAAGACAAGCTCCTTTCTGCTTACTGATCTAATTCTTATGGGATGTGTTGTCGAAGTGCGCTAGCCAGATTCAATTTAAACCTTGATGTCTAAAATCGCAAATTTAGTTTGAAGGTAAAAAAACGAAAAAACACAATGTTCTCTTACCAGTCCTGATTCTAATGCAAACTCACAGCCTTCTGGATAGTTTTGCTGCTATCAGAGCAGAAACGGAAGCTGCTGCTCTCCGTATTATTTTCCATTGTCTCCTTTCATGTTCATAAGTATAATGCATGAACTTATTTCACAATAAATAAAGATAAAGCTCATACATACAAACATCCATCCATAGAGCCTCCCCACAAATAAATCAGTTGTTGAAAGTGGACAAAAGAGACAGACTAGAACAGCAGGTGTAAGTGGGAACGTGTCTCCTTTATTCACTTGTGATCCGATCAACCAAAATGCATCTTAATAACAAATATAATAACTGTGGCTTTGTTTGGAACAGTTTTTTCTTCTTTTTCTTCTTCTGTTTCCTTTATTAGACCAAACTGTTTTTGACATTTTCCAGAACTGAATGATATCCAAATATTTATCACAGCCATTTCTCTCGCCTTATCTGCCATCTTATCTGCCATCTTATCTGCAATGCTTTCCAGGATTGTCTACTCCATGAAAGATACACACGAATTAATTTGCATTGGTGTTAATCAAAAAAGGTTTTAAAATGCTATCGACTTCTGTAGCTTTCTGTTTGTTGCTGTTTCAACAAAGTATCTTTTAGTCACTAGAGTCACTGTTACATACAGTATAAAAACTAGATTTTAACAAGTAGAAAATGTACTTTTCAAGTGTTCCTCACCTCCACAACACTGTAGTAGTGTTCATTTAGCTCCTGAGAAGTAAAATCCTCACGTAAATGTAACACATACAGAGTGTGCTGTGATTTATGTAAGTGTCACTGATACTGACAGGTACGTTTTCATGGCATCGGAAGGATATTATATCAGGAAAGAATAAATGCCAATGCAAGTATTTCGCTCTCGCTGTATCCAAGCTCAAAAAACACTATAAACTGCAGAGTGTTTCATTTTCACTTCCGTATCTATGGACTTCCATTTACCTAGACTGACTCTTTTCCTTTTTACAGTATATTTAAAAGGTCATAACATGAAAAAATAGTAGCTTTTGTGCTAAGTTGATTGTACTTTAAAAACATACTGTAACTTTGTATTACTGTGCATAAAAAGGCTCTTACCACTGTTTTTTTGTGCCAAAAACCCTTTGGTGATCCCTCCAAATTTACACATTTTTTTGGCCCATTAACATATTTTTGTTCACACTGCTCTAAATATGCTTATTAAGGGCTCATTACAGCACTGTCATCGCTTATTTGTAATATCTCTTGATGACAAACACTACAGGACATTTTTCACACTGTGTATAACAGCACCTTTTAATTATATCCCTGCAATAATGATTAGAATGTGCCATTTTAATATATGACATCTAAAATTGTAAAACAACTGCATTTCAAGGCACGGCGAGCAAGATGAAGGATAGACCATCACAAAGCCTGAGCTGAACTGGACCATCAAGGTGAAAACACAACCGTCTCTCGCGCTCCAGTGCAGATTTTAAGACCATTAGAGCAACCACATGCCGAATGCGGCTTTATCCTTTAATGCACTGAAGATATAGAGACATATTGTATGTGTCCTCTGCAGTGACTTTTTATGTTATTATCTTGAAAGCTTATTTTAAAAGTCACTGCACGCCAAGTGGAAGCATTCTTGAGAAAAGAACAGCAGTTTTGCTGTGAGAGCTTGTAGAAGTACATGCAATGTCCATTAGTATCTCAACCATATAGATCCAATTCATACTTTAATTACTTCTCAGTAGGGCTTCTTTTAACACATTCATAGGGATGCAAACTAGAAGCACTGATTCACGAAGCTTTGAAATCAAAACATTTTGTTTTGAATCAGTGGTTTTGGAGATTGTATCAAATTTTGCAAGCCACATGATTTCAGAAAACAAGGTTTTGTTACATCTTACAGTTTTGAACCTTGTTTTAAAAACATTTTCAACATTCCAAAGTTTTTCCATAACAGGTGTCTAATGGTTTTAACTGACCTCGAGTAGTTTTGTAATGAAGGTTCATTTTTAAAGGGGTCATCGGATGCAAAATTCACTTTTCAAGTTGTTTGAACATAAATGTGTGTTGGAAGTGTGTGCACACATCCATCCTATAATTATAAAAATCCACCCAGTGTTTTTTTTTTCTTTCTTTTTTAAATACCTATTTTAAAATCCCCTTTCTCAAATCAGGCTGTTCTGATATTCATGTCAGAATGACGTCGTTCTGTACAGGCCCCTCCCAAGATAGTTGATTGACAAGGCCGTCTTACCTTAGATCCGCCCTGAGTGAGCTGAGTGAACTGAGTGAGATGTAAACAGTCCGACCGCCATTGTGTCGACTCCGGTGCAGGGGAAGACAAGATGTGTCCGATTAAGCAATTGAGGTGTTTTGTTGTTGGATGTAATAATGAACATAGCAGTCGTCATTTACTCCCGACATCTGAGCCGCTGAAGATGCAGAGGATTAACATTACTTTCGCTTTGAAGAGAATGTGCCGATCCCCAATCTGCCTAAATGCATCTATGTTCGCGTGAATCATTCGTTATCCAGCTTCATCTAAAGAAGAAGTGAGTTTAAGGGTTTTTATGAATCTTTTCAAATCGCCTTTCCTAATGTACTAGTTAGCCAGTTTTGCGGCTAAAGTAAACAGTATAGCTCGTCACCCCACGGAAGAGAGGGGCGGGGTCAGCAGAGCTCATTAGCATTTAAAGCAACATGGACTAAAAAATGGCTTGGTGAAAACAGAGCTGATTTTGACGGGGGGAAAAAAGGTGTTTTTTACACTACCACTGAGAAATTTTAACCAAAGTATGTTATAGACTTTTAATTAGGACCCTAAAGAATCATATCAACTTGTGCAAAATGGCCATCCGATGACCCCTTTAAATGTCCCATATTGTACACCTTTCTGGAGTTTTATTTTAGGTTTTGATGTCCTTAAGAATATATATTCGCGGTATAAGTACCAAAAACCATCTCAATATATTTTTACAGCTACTTTCTCATGAGCTCTGATAAAAACAGGTCGATTTGGCCTGTCTAATTAATATTCATGAGCCTATCTTCTGATTGGCCTGTTGTTTTCTGAGTGACGCACCGCTAGGCCAACCACAGGTAACTAGGGTCATGTAGGAGCGACGTCACAATTACGTCACTGCGCTAAGCTGTAAGCAAAACAAAGGGAAATTGCCCTGGAGGTGGCCCATTCAAACCAACACAGATTTGGCTACATAAGGAGCTAATATCATCTTGTTGTGATGTTGGGTGCCAGAATCAACCAAATACAGCCTCAAATTAGAAATTTGATCGCATATGTTACCTGCTGCTACTGCCAGACAAAAACCGACGACAGCTGTGGCGAAACGAGATAAAACGAGCGGACTGGACAGAAACGATCGTCAAAAATGTTCGCATTTACAGAAAAGGTTCAATAAAGTATCGTCTTTTGTTGTTATGAGCGTGTCTGAAGATTTCTTGCATCTCACGACTGTCGTGTATGAAATAATGTCTGTGTGCATGTGTGTAAAACAGCAAACTGTCGATTTATATATAATAATTTGTAATTGTATACACTGTTGTGATTAATTGTGGCTGGAATAATATTGTAGCAGTAAAAATAGTTGCCTGCTGAAATCTAAATGTATTTACATCTTCGTCATAACTAGATAGACATGGTGAGTTTGTCTTTACTATACATGTTAGATGTGATCCACCTCATAGTAACAGTCCTGTCAGATCATCCATCCTTTGAGTGAGAGTGTACAGTAACGTTACAGGTCGGCCGATCTGGTTTTGTCCGTTAAAGTGAACTTTTTTGACATGTTTCCGTGTTGTTGTTGCTCATGGATGCGATGCTGTCTGGGGGTTTGGCAAAAGGACGGTAGGCGGTGCTCGGGAAGTTGTTCGGACGTCACGTTTTTACGGAAGTCACAGCGGCTCTTGAAAAAACACAGCAACTTTATGCAGGCTGTGTGCACTTTACGGTGGACTGACAGTTTTGAAACTTATATGTTAGTTACATAGCCCCTAGATCTCTGTTATCATGAAAAAAGCCAGGAAATTTCAGTTTTGACAATATGGGACCTTTAAATAATTTAATCAACTTTAATACTTATATGGGTGTGTCACACTAAAAAAAGAGAGTGATACTGTACTTAATTGCTACTTATTGACCTAGTTTGACAAAACCTGACTAATGACACAAATGACATTTCCTGTAATCTTATCCCTCAATTCTGATTGGTTGATTGGAATGTTGTTCCAGGAACAACATGGATGTTGATCCAGGAACATGTTGCACTTGGTGAAATTACGTTCACCGTAAAACTTTGGGGGTGCGTATGGTAACACGTTTGTTCTGCGCTTGTTCATTTGAATAAAATTGTGGCAAATCGCAAGCCTGATTGCCATGCTTCTGACTAGAGCAATGACCAATCATATGACTGACTACAGCAGCATGTGCACAGGGATTTCGTGTCTACAGGAACACTGCAGGTTTTGATGGACTACTGAAAACATGTGAGGCAGATTTTCCTTTTTATTAGCCATTTTTGAGGATGTAAACACATAATATATACATAGTAACTCTGGGCTGGATGTTGTTATAAAGTTATGTATTGTTATTATGACTAGGAGTATTAAATGACTGTAAAATCATTTAAACATTTATTTAAATTTGTAAAGCTCATTCTTTTACAAGAAATTCCCACTGATGCATTTCCTCGGCTTTGTAATTGTTTTAGCTTTTTCACTCCTCATGAGGTTACATCACTGCAGTATAAGAGCACAGCAGTTGGGCTGAAATCACATTCATTATATAGAGAAATTGATGCTGAATGATATCTTACACATTTTTTTCAAGACAGACCTACCATGATGTTGTTAAGCAGTGATATATATAAAGTTTTTTAGAAGCCATATGTTAAATGTGATTTTAATTTAAAAAAGTTTAATAGATAGATTTTCAGTGAAAACAGAGATCCACAAATCAGAGATACTTTTACCATAGAATTAGTCATTTTTTTGTTCAAAGAGCTCAAAAAAGAGCTTTCTACATTATCTTACTCTTCTAAATTTAAAACATAAAATACATTGTTTTTACTGCACATCAGGGTTGCCAGGTTTTCACAACAAAGCCCACACAATTTCAATCCAAAACTAGCCCAAATGTAATGTTTCGAGGGGTCCCATTAAAAACCACACCTGGAGGGTAAAATGCACGGTTTTTGGTGGGGTTCCCCTGGTAAAAAACAACCTGAGGCAACAGTGTTAAAGTAGAATTTATTGTACGTTTTTGTCCTAAATCAAAGTTTGCAATGTTGTATTCATTAGGGAACAGGTTGCTTTGGTTGATGAGTTAAAACTCTGTATTGAAGACGTTTTTGAAATCCCTATGGAGAAAATGAACTTGAAAAACACTTCAAGAACCAAGCGTGGATTGCCTTGTTGCACCATTGAGTAGATGATTTTATTAATAGAAGAGTATTTCATGGAGAAAGGGATTTGTAATTATTTCAAGTGACTTAATAATAAATCAAAAGGAGGGTTACTTCATAGACTGATAAAATAATGACATGTGGTAAAGATCTGAGGAGTTCTGCTGAATAAAAACATGTTTAAACTCTCCTGGAAGGTGCATGTCGTTATTTTAATGACTGCATGCTCAAACATGTGGCAGTGTTGTGGTACAAGTGCCACTAATTCCTGCTCTCCTGAAGCTGATAACTGCCCAATAATGAAGCTTTTAAAGTATTTTCAGAGTACCTAACAACAGAAATCACTGCTCCACAAGAACAACAGCCGACTCAGTTGTGCACACAATGCAGGTTGTCAAGCCTCCATGCCAATGAATTTCAATGATTTCTTTCACTCGGTCACTATTACTTTATTTTCAAAAATCAATTTACTGAGATTTCACTCGTTCTCAAAGAGCAATTTCCTGCCGATGCAATATTTCAGAACTAGAAAAAATGGTCACACTTTAGTTTTGGGACCAATTCTCACTTTTAACTACAACTTTTGCCTCAGTAAACTTTTTGCTGCTTATTTATTAATATAGTTAGTAACTTATTAATAGTTAGTAATGTAGCAGTTAAGTTTAGGTATATGGAGATTAAGGGATTTAAAATATATAGTAGTCATGCAGAATAAGGCATTGATATGTACTTTATAAGTACTAATACACAACCAATATGCTGGTAATATGCATGCTAATAAGCAACTAGGTAATAGTGAGAATTGGTCCTTAAAATAAAGTGTTACCACAGTTTCTTGCCAATGTATTATTTCAGAGCTAGAAAAAAAATTAGAAATGCTTATGATTTCTTCCAAGCCTGGAAAGCACTATTTTAAAGATCTCAGCTTTTTCATGAGCGTGGGAACCCTGAAAGCACAATAATGCTGCGCTGATCAGATTGCATGTATATCCTCTCTGAATGGCTGGAAACGAATGCTCGGGCCGCTTTGAACTTCTATAAGATGATAAAATAGGTTCACACTGAGGACAGTTCTTCATAACTCGCTCATTTTAAGAGAACTCAGCAAAAACTCATATACAGCCATGTGCAAAGTCCATACACAGTTCATACTAACATGGTGTTGATTACTCACCTATAAATTTTATACCGGGTCGTGAATCCTTGGCGAAATCTTTCCATGAAGGAGAGGTACCCCTTCGAGTGGTGGAAAGGGCCACGGTCAGAGATGAGCCAGTCAAACTGCTTGGTAACATGCTGCTCGTTGGCCGAGGGCTCTTGGCGGGAAGACTGAACTGTTATATGGTTCCATATAAACAGGAAGTAAGTGACTTCAATGAGCCTCCAGTTCATGCTTCACTCTCGACCGCACTCTGCTCATTCTCGCTCCATTCTGTGGAGACCTGCAGGACGCAAGAAACACAAGACAACATCTGAACACCAGTCATCAAACCCTGATACCACTGAATGTGCAAAGAAATCGAATCCTGTTGTCACAACCCCCATAGTTTATTTTATTAGCAGTTGGTTTGCAGAGCGCCGCACTGACACGACTCGCTGCCCTTTTCACCGATGAGAATGAATTACAAACAGGAAGTACAGCCTTCACTTTATTCAGACTAATTGGTGGCATGATAAGTTCAGACGGGGTGAGTGTCAGCTTTATGATATGTGGTGACATGGGGTCAGTTCGTGAAGGAGGACGGCGGTGCATCTCCACTGGCTAATTAACAGCGGGCGTGCGTTCGCACATGAATTTATTGCATTAGCCTCATTTATGCAATTAAATGGTACATGCTGACATCCTGCATGAAAGTGAGATGGACAAGAGTAAATATGCTCCTGTCTAGAGGCGTCTGTAAAAGAGATGTTAATATTAAAATAATTTAAAAAACAGACCATTATATAAGAATGAAATGGCTCTGAGTCCAGAAATTTTTTTTTAAAAAAGCATCTGTCCACCTTTTATATCAAGCCACATTAAGGATAAATCTCATGAAATACATATTTCACCTAAAAATTAAAGAAAAAATTGAGCAATCTTATCATTGTTAAAATTCATTCATTAATTTTTACCAGCCATGAAACTCTATGTGCACTATTTCACCAAAACAAAAAAAGTGCATCAGAATACATAGTATATAATTACAACACACTCTTTGCGATTTAATAACTGTGCTGAGTCATATTGAATTTCAGGCATTGTTAGCATTAATAAGAAATGTTACAGGCCAACTGATGAGTGACAACTCACAAATGCTGATATTTTCTCTCATTTGGTGCTCAGTTCATTTTAACCCCCATCGTGGTATGTGTTGTATTATTGCACTGCATTTAATTTCTGGATGATTTTTGTGACATTCGTGAGAATCAGATGTGTTTCAGCAAGATCATTTTGGAGAAAGTAACACAAAACTGTTTTGGTTCAGAAAACAGGTCTCAATGTCTTATGCAAAATCTTAAAGAAAAAGATATGTGAGCTTTCCACGACCAGCCTGTATGTTATTAAAATGAGCTGCATTTCCATATCACAGCACATGTCAGCAGCACTCTTTATGACTGCCTATCCGACAGCGTGTTTTTATGTTGTGATAAGAGAGCCATTTTAAATTGCAATGATCCTCCAGATCTTCCTTTCCAGCATTATAGCCCAAATTCTGAGCTATTAAAAGACAACATGTACCCTCATCATGAAGTATCAGACAGCATGTGATGTGACTCAGCACCTGTGAGTGATTAATACTTCATAACTTCACTATATTCCCCAGCAGTGTGACAGAAGCTCAACGGTTTTCATAATAGTGATTTTGCTGTAATACAGTACTTTTTCCCCAAGTAGTACTGTGTAGCATCACTATTTTTTTTTATCACATTGCATTGTGCATTAATTTATTATTTATTTATTTATTTGCTTATTTATTTATATGACTGTTGCTTCTTTCTGAGAAAATATTTAATTAAATGCTGCTATTTATCCAGGGCTATAATATTTTTTAATCAAGTTTTTTTTTTTTTTTTTTTTACTTGAAATAAAATGAATATTAGTTGTAATGCTACGAGCTCCAGATTAATATAATAAATATTATATATATATATATATATATATATATATATATATATATATATATATCATCTGATCATTTATTTTATAATTTATTCAGATGTTGTCCTCATAGCTTCAATTTATCTACCTCTTTTAACATATGCTGTAGATATTTTAATTGTGACTGTAAATTATGAGTTGAATAGCTTGTACTTTGAGAATTTAATTACAACATGTTTGTATTTTCACTGTTAATGGAAATATGACCTTATACTCACCTTTAATAAATTAAAAAAAGGTTATGAATCATTAATGAGTAATATTATGCACAAATCATGTATGCATGCTTCCATAATTAACATTCTGCAGGCAAAAGATTGCATTAATAATATGTCTGAGAATGCAAAAACTGGCCATGGTCCATGCAAATTTATGGATATTACCTTACAAATATCCTGCTCATCTTAAAAGTGTCTTTACACAGTATACATAATTAAGAGATGTATATGCTACGAGCTCCAGGCAGCTGAATGCAGATTAATATTCTCTCTTCTATGCAATTATCTAATTGTCAATGAAATCATTTCTTCCCTCTTCCTGTACGGCTGTTTACAGTCTTTAATGAATGAAGATCTCGCAGTCACACAGGCTTCTGCTGCCGGCGTCACCTGCAGTGACAAATATGCAGCTGAGCGTCTAATGAGGGCTCCTTTAACTAATTAGTTCAGACTAATTTGAGGTTGCCTGTCAGAACGTAATGCATCATTTCACTGAAATTACAAACATGGATAGAGACACGTTAACCCTTTGAAATCTTCAGACCGGAGGGAAAGGTTCAGTAGCCTTTACCTGAACGGATTTTCCAAAGGTCACTGAGAGACGACAGACAAAATAATTAATAGTGAATGTATTTACAAAGTCAAGGTGAATGGGCAAAGTTATAGAGGACTAAAATATTATGTATACATAGAGGGTGTTCAAGACGCAAATTAAAAAATAATAACAATACAGTTTAGGTTTTAGGCAAGTTTCAGTTTTATACAAATTTCTGAATGAAATATTTTCATAAAATATATTGATTTCTATATGCTGTAAATTATGCACACTTGAATTAGTGTCAGGTTTATTATAGTTAACAAAAAAAATACTTGAAATTAAATAAACTTCAACTGAAATAAAACACATAATAATTTAAACTGATTTTATTTCAGATAGTCACCAATTTATAATTTTAGCTTAGCTTGATGTACTAAAATAACTAAAAATGAACAACAATAATAATAATAATAATAATAATTATTATTATTATTATTATTATTATTATTATTATTATTGAAAAATGACTGAAAAATGACAAAAACACACAACAAAATTACATATTCAAATCATACTCAAATAATCAAAATTTAAAAACAGCATTCTGGAAAATATCCTTAACTCCATTTTCACAAATGAACGAAGAAAAGCTGTCATGGCCAAAAAATTGTTTTTTTTTTTGAATGTCTGAAAAGTACATCTCTTTAGGGACCACTAGAGTATTTTCTATTACACCAAATGTCCATGTTTAGCTGATCTGCTCCTGTAACCAGTGACAGTCACCTCTGAATGACACAGCTCCTCTAGAGGAAGCTCAGTCGTAACAGCTGGATGTTATTTGATCAATGGCAGCTGAGGGTTATTCTAATGACATTCATATTCTCCATACAATCCCACAGCTCTCCAACACTCAACTGGCTCTCTGACACACGGCCATCATGGGCTTCGGGTGTCTGCCAGAGCTGGAGCGGCTGAGGAACGCAGTTGACTTGAACAGACTGATTTATGGCGTACTGGTTACCTTTTGAGAAAGTACTGCTCCAGTGACAGCTTTTGTACCTTTTTGTCAGAGACAGTAAAGCTCATTATTATTGTATATGTTTGCAGGGTAGCTGAACTTGTTGTAAAGTAATTTGCCATGGGTAAAAACGTCACCTCTCTAAAGGGAAAGTTCACCCTAAAATAAAAATTCTGACATCATTTACTCTCCCTACAGTTGCTAGTTCCTGTTGTATTTATTTCCACATTAATGTCAATGGCTACCAGCAAATTATTAGTTACCAACATCCTAAATAAATAAATAAATTGCTAAACAGAAGAAAGAAACTCATATATGTTTGGAACTACTTGAGGTGAGTAAATGATGAGGTTTTTATTTTTTATTTTTATCTTAAAATGCTTAAAATGATTGATTGCAACCACTATAACTGCATACACATGTCCACTTCTTAATGTGTCCTTTACTGATTATTGATTTGCATTATGCCTAATTTGCATTTTAAGGCAATCAACTTGTGAAAAAGGAGTGTACTTAATTGTGTATAATGTCTATTTGTATTCTGCAAAGTATATGTATATATTAGAAGTATAAAGAACGTGCACTTTCAAGAGTGTTTCTTAACACGCTTTTGCTTTGAAGTACATTTTAAATCACGTTTTAATAATCTTTTGTCATGCTTTAAAGAGTTTAAAGAGTTTTTACAAATCTCCCACCATTTTCTCTCGACCGCCTGAAGGACCTTGGGTTTTGTCAGTGTGGATTCATTTATTGATGGATGTTTTGAGATCAAACAAATCCGCTTATGACTCAATGCGTCAAACACTTGTTTTGATGTGTTGACTAACATACTAAAACATGTAAAGTGCTTGCTTATAATTTTAACTGTAGTGTTTTATGTAATATTACATTTAAAGGTAATATATTTTAAATATAGCCTACTAAAACCTCTTCATTGCAAATATATTTAAACACTTGATATACAAGTTTCAAAACAAATGACATTAAAGTATATTTTACAAATTATTGTGAGTATATTTTATATACTTTAATCATATTTCAGTAAATATAAATTAGAATCCTTTTTTGTTTAACTGTAAATAACATGCAGTTAAGTGTCTGAAAACAATATATTCAGTTCATACTTAGGTGTTTTCATGAAATTTGTTCTCTTTTCATAAATATGCTAAAGTGTACAGACTTATGGGCCTGCGTAGAGTTTGTTGTTGTTGTTATTGTTGTTGTTTAAAGTACAAGAATTGATGCAAATCGTCTTTTAACCGAAGAGAAGCACATGCATCAAGCGGAAAGCGATGCCGGCATCTGAAGGACTGACCATGACGAATGCTGTCTGATATTGATATTTCTTGCGGTGCTCAGAGAGCGGCCGAGGCACGGAGCCAAACCCACCGCAGGCTTACGGAAAAGCACAAACATATAATAATTAATCTGTGCACATTTATACTGCACTGAGTGCAATACTGTGACTTACACTGACAGCACGAGCAGGGGAACTGTTTAGATGTCTTGCAAAATAATGCAATTTGCACCATGATTTATATGTATTGCACACAAAGAGCCACATTGTCTGTTGGGGCAACAGGGTCATAATTTATTCATCCTCTCACTTTAAGTAATGCACCTCTTCCTGTCTAATCGGGAAAATTGCATGTGCATTACGGAAAACATCGCAGAGGCAGCAGGACAGCAAAATACTTACAATGACATGGTTTATTGTGCTGTTTAAAATGAACACAATCACCTTGCCAGACCTGGTTAAGGTCCACATAAAACTAAAAGTGATTCTTTTCTTTATTTGCTTTATAAATAAATGTCCTTGGTCATGTTGTGCATGATTCATCAGTGCAGATTATTCCAAAGAAAAAAGTTTCAAAATGCAATAACTTGTTCTGCCTCTTTACTAGATTTGTCACAACACTTCTTCTTAATCTTTCTGTTTATATGAACCTAAATGTTGCATATTTATTTAGATGAGAATTACATGCCTTCCAAAGAAGACTTCAGAATGTGCATAGTGCAATTGGAGAAGGCTACTTGGATAGTGCCACCAGAACTTCTGTGAGTATAATTGCCGTTTTTTGTCTTGATGACAGCTGACATTTATGGCAGAAAAGCTTTTTTCAGACCAAACAAAAGTGCGTATGACTCAGTGTAGAAAATTATAATATTTGCAGTGTTTTCCATGCAGCCATTTGTCCATGTCGGGTCAGCCAGGACTTTCCAGTCATGTTTCCTGACTTTTCAGTGAAATCAAGCTAAATATGTGGAGTCATCTGATGAGTCATCAAAGCTTTGTCTGAAATTTTAAAATAACTTAAAAGTAAAAAAAAAAAAAAAAAAGCTTCAGTTTTACTCAGACAGACCAATAAAACACAGTCAGTCCATGCTAGACTAGTTAGTTCAGACCCATACTAGCCTGTTTTAACATGTTCCTAACATGTTATAACATTGCTAGCATGATTTAGCATGAAGCTTGCATGTTTTACCACATTTATAACATTGCAAGTTGCTACCATGTTTCTAATGTGTATCAACATGTTTATAGAATGTTTCCAGTATTTTAGCATGTTTAGCACAGTGCTAGCATCTCCACTGTGTGGAGACGTGCTGAAATCGCGTTTGGTCTCGTACTGCATCACGTCCCTTGTCAGTGTCGGGCGCTTGCTTAGCAATTTGTTGCGATTAACAGGAAAGTGTGTTCAAGCGCCAGCAGAAGACAGTGTAAAATAATACTCTTTGAGAGAAGCAGTTTCTCAGCGGAGGTTAAAATCAGCTCATAAGTGTATTTACTTGTCTCATTAGTGTTTAGCAGTTGTCGTTGCTAGGAAATGCTTGTTTTATTTACTGTGTGGAGACGTGCTGAAATCGCGTTTGGTCTCGTACTGCATCGCGTCCCTTGTCAGTGTCGGGCGCTTGCTTAGCAATTTGTTGCGATTAACAGGAAAGTGTGTGCAGCTGAATTGGAGTAGTGTTTTGTTAGATGGGTATGAAAAAGCTTAGTTTACCGCGGCAGCGGTCGTGGCAGCGGTCGTGTGAAGACCGAAGAGTAAAGACCATCGACTCTACCGTGCGACTCCACCGGGCAGGGACACCGACAAAGGATATAAGTATCACTTTATTTTTTCCTCTTTCCTACTACTTGTTTCACTTCTGTTTCAGTTTTTATAACCATTTCTTACTGTGTGTTAGTAAGTTGTTGTTGCTGTTTTTAAAACAAGTATGTTTGGCTCAGTGTTGATGTCTGTATTGGTTGTTTATTAAGTTATAGTTTTATTTAATTTTAGTTATTTTAGTACTTCATTCTACATGGAAATGAAATAATATATATATTGCATTTATTTTTATATGTATGTATATGTATATGTGTGTGGCTGTACATACACGTCGTTGTTTTTTGGTGTTTGGCTTAGTGTTATGTTAGAAGCATTATTATACTCATACCTTTCGTTGTTTTAATATTTTAAATTATTTTCAGCTTTACTTTTTTTGTTTTCATTAAAATGTTTAGTTTTTGAAATGTTGTATGCATTTTTCATTTTTATTTAATTTCTTTATTTTCTTAAATGTGTGTGTTTATATAGTATTTACAGAGTTTTGACTTTTAGTTTGTTACTTTTTCTTATTTGTAAGTCACTTTGGATAAAAGCGTCTGCTAAATGACTAAAAGTATGTAAGTAAGTAAGCAAGTACTAAAATGTATGTTGCTAGCATGATTTAGCACAATATATTGCTATGTAAAAATTGCATGTTTACATGTTTTAGCATTGTGCTACCATGTTTTACCACATTGATAACATGTTTTGACATGCTTATAGCGTGTTAGAAAATTTCACTGTGATTTGCATGTTGCTAGCATGTTTATTCACATTGCTAGCATGTTGTCAACATATTGCTCACGTTTTATAAGGTTGATAGGATCATGTTGCTTGCATGTTTAATCATGTTGCCAATATGTTTTTAACATGTCGCTCCCATGTTTTATCACATTAATAATATTATTTCAGCATGTTGCTAGCATGTTTCTAGCTTTTTTGCATGTTGCTAATGTTTTAGCACAGTGCTAGCATCTTTCTAAGATGTTTTAGCCTGTTGTTAGCTTGTATTATCATGTTGCTAATGGAGTCAGTATACATGTTGCTAACATGCTTCATATATTGTTTTAGCATGTTGATAGCACAATTTAGCATTTTGCTACAATGTATTACATATAGCTAGCATATTAACACATTCCTAACATGATTTAACATATCAAACAGACATTGATGTATCATCTATTTTGGTTTGTTAAGTTCTATATGTATTTTGCTAAAATGTTTTATTATTTTGTTACCATGTATTACATATGCTAACATGATTTAACATGTTTCTACCCACATAGGGAAAAGACATTGATTTAACATCTATGGTTATAAAGGTCAGTATCAGTCGTCAGTCAAACCAATCATTTTGTAAAGCATGAGACACAAATAAACATACAGTATGTTGGTATGACATATATAAACATATACATCACAGCACTGTGCATGGTATTAATGAATCCAACTGAATAAATCTTTGTAGTCAAGGGTTTATGTGTTTGTTTGTTTGTTTGTTTGTTTGTTTTAACCAAACTGATTTTGTTCCATGTTCCAAGTGTAGCTACTATATATCAAAACCACCCTAAAACGTCTTATGTGGCTGGCATCGCCTATAGGCTGTGTGGGTTAATCAGTCAAACAACTATTTAGGCATTGCAAGCTCACATTGATTCTGATGCCATTCTGGTAAGAAACGCCCACGTTGCTCCATCCAATCAATTCCCCATGGATAACATCAAGTTACAGCCTATAATTTTTTTTTTTTTTTTTCTGGTTGAATATCCTGTTTCACATTATGGAAGTAAAATAGGTTGTGAATGCAAAGCACCACCCAGGGAGTCTGTCCCTGTATTGCTCAGAATAAAATGTGTCTGCTAAATAACTTAAGTGGGTAAATGCACTGGATTTTCACATCACAAATGTATTACAACGAGTTCTTTGCACTAGAAAATCAATGAACCCCAGTGAGCCTTCTGAAGTCTTCAGAAGAGGGTCTCACAGATGAATATTCCCCTGCTGATACACTGTATGACAAGATATTTCATATTAAATACTCATACTATTATCCGCTCTTGCGCTTTAGTTGTCTCCCTCTGAGAAAGACACATGCTGTTTACAAATTTCCCACCATTTTCTCTCGACTGCCTGAAGGACCTTGGGTTTTGTCAGTGTGGATTCATTTACTGACGGATGTTTTGAGACCGAACAAATTCGCTTATGACTCAATGCATCAAATCATAATATTTGCAGTGTTTTCCATGCATCCATTTGTCCAAACCACTTGTACCATTTTGGGTCAGCCAGGACTTTGCAGTTTCCAGTGGCCAGTGTTGCCACCTTGTGGACAAACTAATTAGTGCAAAAAGAATCAAAGCGCATATGCACACATAAAAACTGAAGCATACTTTGGCCTTCATATGTAGCTTGTTGTTAGCATGTTTTAACAAGTTGATAGCATGGTTCTAGCATTTAACATTGTTAACATTTCTAACTTGTTGCTAGCAAGATTTAATATATTGTTAGCATATTGCTAAAATGTTTACCATTTTGCTACCATACTTTACCATATTACTAGCATGTTTTAACATTTTGCTAACACTATTTAGTATGGCTCTAACATTTCTTAGATGATTTAGCCTGCTGTTAGCATGTTTAATCACGCTGTTAGCATGTTGTTAACCTGTTTTTAGCATATTATCCCCATGTCTTTCATCATGTAAATAACCTAATTTTGCAGGTTGCTAACATGTTTCTAGCATGTTTCCTCACATTTCCATCATGTTTTAACATGCTTTCAGCTTTTTTTAACGTGGCATGTTTTAGCATATAATGTTAACATCTTTCTAACATGTTTAAGCCTGTTGAAAGCTGGTATTAATAAGTTACTAATGTGATTTAGCATGCTTTTTCTGACATTTTCTCTAGCATATTTTGTTTTAATTTTGTATAGCATGATTTAGCATTTTGCTACTGTATGTTACTTAACACATTGCTAGCAAGCTTTAGCATGTTTTGGCATGTTGCATGTTTGTTTTAATGCAATTATAGCCTAATTTCACATGTTGTTAGCATGTTTACATCATGCTAACGAGTTTTCGGCATGTTTTAACATGATTCTAACATGTTTAAGCACAATAATAACATGATTTAGCACATTGCCAGTATGAGTCACACATTGCTTGCATGTTTTTACAATGCTAGCAGATTTCTTATTTTTTATCACGTCACTAACATTTTTTAACATGTTGTAGCCTGTTACTAGCTTGTATTAGCATGTTTGATAACATATTTTAACACTGTTAACATGTTTTAGCACTTTGATAATATTAAAGATTTACTGTTTAAAATTGTTTGTTAGAAGAACTGGAAGAAGAATAATAAGCTATCAATATAAAATTTGGTCACACTTTATATTAGGTGGCCTTAACTACTATGTACTTATATCAAAAAATAGGTACAATGTACTTATTGTGGTCATATTGTATTGTAAAACACTTTTGTTGCTATTGAGGTGGGATACGGGTAAGGTTAGGGACAGGTTTGGTAGGGTAACCTGGGTAGGTTTAAGGGTGGATTAAGGTGTAAGGGATAGGTCAACAGTGTAATTATAAATGTAATTACAGAAATTAATTACAGATGTAACTACATATAGGTATTTTTAAAAATATAAGTACAATCTAAAAACATGTACGTACACAATAAGTGTATTGTATTAAATGCTTAATTTAAATGTAAGTACATAGTAGTTAAGGCCACCTACTATAAAGTAGGACCTAAAATTTTAATATTAGGAATAAGAATATTACAAAAACTGGTCTTGTGCTGAATTGTTGTTTAAACGCTGTTGCAGTCTTTTGGGCTGATCCTTGCCCCCCACCCCTTTTTTGAGTCTGTAAATGGTCTCATTCACTCTGAGAGCTTCCTGTCTTCAGTGCTTTATTCAGAAATCTCATTTCTAATGCAAGTCTTGTGTGGACTCAATCAATTACTGTTTCCCTTCATAGGGGCTGAGCTCTGCTTTGTTCCTGACAGTTCACAGGGATGGAGGCTTGTCCCCTATTTGTATTCCAGGTCCCAGGAGCTGTTGGATTGAACCGAGAGAGATTCTGCTTTGTGAGGACGTATCGAACAGTTTCCGCCTACAAACTCCTCTGAGAGGAAGTGGAGGGTTTGGGTTTGTTCTCGAGTCCCCGTCCACTCGATGTAGACCACATACTGCCTGTGTCAACGCTGCACTGGATGTTTGCTGTCAGAGTGTTTTCAAAACCCCAGTGCCAAGACCTCTAAACTTGATGTACATAGCTAACATCCATCTGAACACTGAATCAATGTTATCTATTCATACACCAGTCCTTTTGAAAAAGCAGCTTTACAGTTTAATCCAGATTGATGTAATGATATTAAGTTATATTATTGGTGCTGACTCTATTCATCTTTTTTATAGTTCCAGTCCTAGATACTATGTTAAAATATGTGACATAATGACAGCTATGTAGTGAAACAGCTTTTTCACCATACATGTTTCATTAGAAAACGTTATAGCATAGTTTTATACAATGGATGTCTTAAACAGTAGTAGATTTCTATGTGTTCTGTCAAATGTTACATTATTCTGAAGGTTCATAATATAAAAGTGGACCATGTTATGGTGCTTGTCAAGATAAAAGGTTAATAAGATAAGTAATAAGAAAAGATATATTTAAGAAACATATAATGAATCTAATGTAGGAAAATTATGCTTTTATGGTGATATAAAATGGGCTAAGTTCAGAATATCTTCCTACCATACTAAAATGTGAAATACTAAAATTACACAAATGTGATTATTATTTGATTATTGCTTATTATTTCTGATCACAGCATATAATATATAAATATTGTATAAAAGTATATATACTGCACAGGGCAAGATATGGACTATACACATTCATACTGTAAAAAAAAAAAAAAAACTTAGTTAAACCATTAGGTATTATGAACAGTAAAACATATATTAGTGTATTTATTAAAAAAAACTAATTTCCACAGGTACTAATATATTTTAACATAAAAATTCACATTAAATAGTATTATATATATATATATATATATATATTTGTTGTATATTTTAGATTAAAAATAACAATGGACTAAATTTACATTTTAAAAAAATCTAACTTGGGTTTCAAAACATGAAAATATGAAGCAAAATAATTATTTTACAGCATGTGGCTATGGTCAGTTTATATGAGTGTATATGTGTATATTTTAAATTGCATGCTTTGTTTAGTTGCATTATGATGTTACATGAAATAACAATGGACTATTAAAAAATAAATGAATAAAATAAAACACAAAGGTTTCAAAGTGTGGAAATATAAAGCATTTTTAGCATGTTTAGTTATTGTTAATTTATTAATATAATATTGTTCATTATTAGACAATTGTATCATATGTAAGCCTATATTTCTTGCACAATTCAGGCATGATAAAATATTAGCATAATGTACACTTAACAAATATACCTAATATATTATACTGTATGTTATATGCTGTACATTTTGTTGTAAATGTTAGACATTAGTTGAATTATGTGAAGTTACATGAACTAACATGTAATGGACTATGGACTATCTAATGGACTATGTAGTGTACGTTTGTAATTGCAGAAACGTTCAGAAAACATTTAGAATCCAGAATTCACCATAGTGAAGACTGAAATTGTGATTCTCTGGCATATTTGAACAAACAGTAGACTAGAAAATGATTTTGTAGCGCAGCAGCGCTGCCAGACGCTGGGCGATCTGCCACCGAAACTCAATCCCTCGAGGAGCCGCCGGCCGACCAGCAGGACTCTGACCACTCTTGTTTTATATGATTTTATACTACATTTGTATTCATGTCACACGCTGCACTGCGGGGGAGAGCTAATCGGGGGAGGGTAAAGCGAGTGTAGTGCAATTTGTCGCGTTCAGATTACGAGGCGTCACAATTATGAAAGCGCTCCAGGCTGCGCACACCTCTGCGAACGGCCACACAAACGCGCTGCCAATTACAGCCGTCGGCCACCGAGCGAACGGACGCATGCGTGCAAACAGCCCTCGCAGCTCATTCACGCAGCTCTCGCTGAAGCCTGACCTTCAGGAGTCTGAGCTCAGCACTCTCGGCAGGATAATTAAATGCCCACGCCTGCCTCAACCCAATCAGCAGAGCCCAGATCAATGCATGATTTTCAAAACAAACTAATTCACTAATGGTCTGACTTATTGTTCCAATTTACCTGGCCAGTGAATTATGGGCGAGGGGAGGAGACCAGGGCGATCGATGGAGAGACAGAAGCGCCTGCGAGCGGAACCGCTGCCCGTGGACGGGTCATTTGGCCCGGTGCTTCTGAGCGGTACGGCCGCTGTCTTAAAGCCAAGTAATTAACGCGCTCAGACCGACAGCTTGGCCGGTCAAGGTGTTGGAGAGTTTGTTCCAGATAAATTAGCCATGCTAGGCTTGTAGCGAATTCAATTAAACCAAAGATAATTCAACCGTAATCACCCTTCAGATTCGCACAAGTTATTTGTTTTTCCCTTAAGTGACTTTTATTGTTGTTGTTATTATTATTATTATTATTATTATTATTATTATTATTTCATCTATTTCGAATAAACCCTCCTTTGTTAGACGTTAGCTGAATTCTGAAGTTACTTGAAATAATGAACTAAAATTTATGGTAATATTTTACTTTAGGGACCATTTCTCATTATTAACTAGCATGCATATTACTAGCATATTGGCTCCTTAATAGTAGCCTTCTTATAAAGCACATATTAATGCCTTATTCTGGTTGACCATGTTTTAGATCCCTTAATCCTTAAACTTCATATCTAAATTTAACAACTACCTCTCTAACTTTTAATAAGCAGCAAATTAGGAGTTAAGTGAGGCAAAAGTTTATAGTTAGTTATAGTGAGAATTGGTCCTCAAATGAAAGCTTTAAAATATTTGCATATAATAAATAAATAAATAGATAAAGCAAGTAAGTAAATAAGTAAGTACATAAGTTTGTTAGGTTTCAAAATATGAAACAATATACAATTTTGCAGCATTTGGTTATTGTTAAATTATAAATGTATTATGGTTCACTGTTATACATTATACATGTATGTATGTGTGTGTGTATATATATATATATATATATATATATATATATATATATATATATATTTATTTATTTTTTTAATTTCTATATATTATTAACATTAACATATATATTATATATTTTGTTGTTTATGTTAGACATTAGTGTCATTCATGAAGTTAGAAGAACTAATATCTTTGCAGCAATAATTTATCAATTAGTAGTAGTAGTAGTAGTATTTAATCTATTTCAGATAAACCCACCATCAGTTTCTCTGCAGGTCAGTTCAAGTCATGGTGAAAAATCGTATTTAACAAGTTGAACACACATTAACTTCACCACAAAGTCAACATTACAAGTGGGAAACTCTGGAATTTCTTTAAACTCTGACTTACCAGATTGGGATTGCTTTTTCAGCTCAACTTCATATAAGAATAACAAATAAACAGATAAACAAAACAACAGCAAAAAAAAGTACAGAATACTTCAGAATAGAAATTATAAAGTAGCAAATCATGGTAACACTTAATGTTAAGGTGTCATAATATAGAGTAATTACCTAATTAAGTACTTAGTAGTAGCCGTTGTACTTACATGAAATAAAATGTACTTACCATGCAGAGCTGGGTAGATTACTTACAAATTGTAATCCGTTACTGATTCCAGATTACATGACAAAAATTGTAGTCAGTAACGTAATCTGTTACATTACACATTTTAGGTAATATAATCAGATTACTTTTAGATTACTTTTGATTTAACTCATTTATCACACTGATTTAAATAGCATTATTTTGTACCATAATGATGTAAAAAATGCAAAGAGTAAGAAAACTTGTTCCATTCATTGTAATTTACAACATGAAGTGCATTAAACATTGTATTACATCAAGGTTTAACAAAACTGGGGTTTGTAAAGGAACTGCAGGGGGGTTGTGAGTTTAATGAAAAGCTGACAATTAATTAAATCATAAATTTTTTTTTAATGAAAATAATTAATTTTAAAACAAACTCCATTTCTTTTTATTTTTAATTTTTAATTTTTTTGTTTATTTGAACTCCCTTTCGAGGAAAGTCTCTTCACTCAGCGGCCATATTTGCAACGCCTCTGGGCATCTTAATGAATGGGGGAATCCTGAAATCTCAAAAACTGCTAGCTGAACTCACAATTAAATTACATATGTCAAATCAGCAACAAAAATCTGAAATTAATTGCCCTATGAATGTTGTTTCTTATGCTCAAATATAAAAGCTTATTTTTCAGGATAGACCAGGCAATGCGCATGCGGAGTCATAATGTGCTTTTGACTGCGCATATGCATTGGCTGGTCTAGTCAGGTTTCTATGGGAAATTTGGCTCTTTCATTTAGAAGGTGGGACTATTCCTCCATATTGCATGTTGCAGTTTCTCCCATTCATAAGTACAGGAGAGAACTGTCTTTACATTTCTATAGTCTTTGTTTTAAATAAAACACTTACTAAAAAAGATGAAATATTTTTATTTACCTGCATACCATTTGATCATAATCAACATCAAAGAAACCGTGAACGTGCAAATGTGATAATTAATTATTGAAATATTTATTTTAAAATCTCAGGGGTACTTAAAGCAAATATATTTGGTGAATAAGGTTTAGATGACAAAAAGTTTTGGAATGCCTGCACTACATGTAACTAAGAAATCACATGAATATGTGCATTTTAACAAGTTATAATTAATAATACATGGTTAAAAAACCTACAGAGTAATAATTCAAATAAAATGAATGCGTTCATCAGTAGTTGATGCAATGTTGAAACCCTTCTTAAACCTGAAATCATTTTTGTAAATCCAGTTGTCAAATGCTGTCTCCACCTGACTAATGACCGATCTCTGTGTGAATGTCCACAAAACTGGACTATATATACAAGTATAATATGTATATAATCGGTAGGTTATTTTAGAAAGGAAAATTTAAAAGATGAAAAAGAGAAATTAGGGAGAATCAATAATTTATGAATAATTTATTGCTATAGTGTGAATAATATGTAATCATGTAATCCATAAAAAAGTAACTGTAGTCTGATTACGAGTATTTTAAAATGTAATTTACTCTGATTACAAGTACTTAATTTTTGGAATCTGATTACGTAATCCAGATTACATGTAATCAGTTACTACCCAGCTCTGTTACCATGTAACTAAGTTATGGAACAGCCTGTAATTACAGTTTGTAATTATGTAGATGTAATAGGCAGCTACTGTTACACATATGTAACAGACTGAGTCTGTTACACAGCTACTAGTACAAATAAGTGCAATCTTGATACACTTTATTTTAAGTAGCTAATGTTTGTGTAATATTATGTAATTGTAATGCAATTAGAAATGTATTACATGTATTTAAGCTGTGTACTGGTGGGTTAAATCAAACTAAGATGCAGCTGGATAAGGTGTACAGTATATATACACATGAAGTACACTTAAGTATAATCTTGATACACTTTATTTTAAGTAGCTTATGTCTGTGTACTTACATTTATAATTATGTCGTATAAAGTCTGTAACACATATGTAAATCTTTTGGTTACATAAGTAGCTGTGTAACAGACTCTGTCTGTTACATATGTGTAACAGTAGCTGCCTATTACATCTACATAATTACAAACTCTAAGTACAGGTTGTTCCATAATTTAGTTACATGGTAAGTATATTTAATTTCATGCAAGTACAACGGCTACTACTAAGTACTTAATTAGGTAATTACTCTGTATTATGGACACCTTAAAATAAAGTATTACATAATCACAAATCCTTCTTTATAAAACAATGTAAATATATAAGCCTGTTCATTAGATACAACAGATGCAAGTTGAGTCTCTAAATTTATTAAATTTATTTAAATTATTATTATTATTGTTATTATTATTATTTTTCCTTTTAAAACTAAATTGCATGTAGAAAATACAACAGTACTGTACAATTGAATATATATTTAATTCAGTAAACTTTCCAGCATGTCTTGAACGCACCATAAGCTGCAATGGAGTGGAGCAGACTGTGGCGTCAGTCAAAGGACTGGTTATGTGAAAGCGTTCTGGCTAAATGTGACAGTAAATGATGCTGTGTTTTATGGATGGCTGAACCTGCGTTTGTGCAATTGCTTTGTTTTCCTTTCCGTTTTCATCAAGCAAATGGAAGTTTCATGACAACAAATGGCTGATGGAAGAAGGACAGGGATTTTCTCCATTCCTTGCCGATGGTGAACACCATGTGTCTCTTTTGTCAGCGTGTTTAAACAGATATGCTAATCGCTCGACTCCTGCGGTCATTTGTAAGCTCATACTGGGACGAGGCACTTAACATTCCACCCACTCGCCCTGTGGAGGAGAATCACGCGCTTCTCAAAACGCATCTCACAGGCTGTTTACCGCACCAAAGGACACGTGACCAACTTTACATGAGCTTCCTTCGGTTTGACTGAAAACCTCACAACTCTGACTCAAACCCACGACTGTTGGTGTCAGACTGTTCTAGATTGAACTAGACTGCTTTATAACTTCAGCTATTAAAAAGACTTATCAGTTATTAAAAATTCTGATTTTGTTTTATATATATATATATATATATATATATATATAGTTTTAATGACCAATGTTTAACCAAATCCTCCTCAGAGAGATATTCACTATTTGTTGTGTTATTTTCCATGTTGTTTAGTGTTGATCCAGAAGAGCGGTGGCTTTTTCTGCAGTGCGTTTGTGAGACGTGATGTGTGCTGAAAGGCTGCAGCAGTGAACACACACTGACTTCTGCTGCGCGTCATGCGTGATCTTCACCCAACGGACCCTGAACAACAGCATGAGATCACTGAGGATGGAAATAACACTGCTCTGATGAGGCCGTTCACGTGTGAATGTCAGAAGACGCCAGCAGATCCTCTGACTGGATCAGAGATGTGAAGATGTGGAGGTTAATACAGCATGAACATCTGTGACAGTTTGGACATGAGGCCGGGTTACATTAATCACATAAAGATAGGTACTAGTGTTGGTATGCATGTAAAAGCACATGTCTTTTAAAAAAAGTGATCTGTTTGCTTGAGCAGACTTACATGTCAACTTCAGACTCAGTCAATCAAGAGAGTTTGGAGCATTCCACTATTAACCCCTAACTGTTAGCATTGCACCACTTTTGAAAAGTGAAGTGTACTAAACTTTTAAATATGCACATGCACACTAATATTTTTTAATATATATCTATATACATATATATATATATATATATATATATATATATATATATATATATATATATATATATATATATATATATATATATTATGTGCTTGCATTTAATATATTAGTGAAATAAAAGGTCACTTAAGTGCATTTAAAGAGAAACACTTTCCTCACTATGTTTCTTAGCACACTTAATTACACTTTTTAAAAAGTGCTTTAAAGAAGTTAACTTATTTTTATTAGTTGACTGACATACTAAAGCACATGTAAAGTACTTGATTATAATTTTAACTGTGTAAAATGTGTTATTTGATATTACATTTAAAGTTAGTATATTTGAAATGTACTAAATTGCAACTTCATTACAAATGTGAAATACAATTTGTATTTAAATACATGACAAGTTTCAGTAGAAATGTAATATATAAAATAGTTTATTATAAATGCTCAGTACATTAACAGAAGTAATTAAGAAAGTACAAATAAAGATGTGGTAACACTTTATTTTAGGGTCTCTTAACTAGTTGCTTATTAGCATGCATATTACTAGAATATTAGCCATTTATTAGTAGTAATTAAACACATATTACTCTACATGATCTTATTCTACATCCCTAACCCTACTCAATACCTTAACTTAGCAACTGCCTTACTAACTATTAATAAGCAGCAAATTAGGAGTTTATTGAGGGAAAAGTCATAGTTAATAGTGAATAAGGGTTCCCTATTCTAAAGTGTTTCCAAAGATGCCTTTAAGTGGGTCAGGAAGCACTGTAAAATTCAGCCAGCTTCATTTAATATTAATTTAAACTACATTTTCATTTAAATGCAACTGATATCAAATTAAGTGTCTGAAAACATAACATTCAGTTCACACTAAAGAATATTCTTTTAAAAAGTATTATTTCCGTAATAAGTGTCTTTTTTAAAAATATGCTAAATTGTACTTCTTTTTCACAAGGGACATGTGCTGCAGACATGAGTGAGTGCCTGAAGAAGACTCTTTTTACACCAAACAGAAAACACCCAGAACACCCTAGCAACCCACTGCAATTCAGTAAATATCACAGCTTAGCAACCACTTGGTGACATCCTAGTAATGCAGTTCGAAGAGTAAACACAAACAGTTCCCAGGCCAGCTTTGCACAGGCTTGGACTCAATTTATTTTGGTGCCACTAAAATAACTTCACCTTTAACCTTTAAACAGGAGCCTGGCACACAAAAAAGAAAAAGACTATTTAACAGTGTGATTTACATTTACATTTACATTTACATTTAGTTATTTAGCAGACGCTTTTATCCAAAGCGACTTACAAAAGAGGACAATAGAAGCAATCAAAATCAACAAAAGAGCAACAACATGCAAGCATATGACAAGTCTCGGTTAGCCTAACGCAGTACACATAGCAAGGTTTTTTTTTTTTTTTTTTTTTTCTCTCAAGGAAAACAAGTAGATAGAATAGAAAAAAGAAAGCTAGTGTTAGTTTTTAAAGAAAAAGTTTGATTTCAAATCAAAGCACGTTTAGTATCTCCTGCAAAGGTGCATTATGTCTTGCACATGCCTTGCACTGCTCTCTGCAGGGTCACGTTAGCCCTGCTGGACTAGTTAGTGTAACCAGGCAGTCGTGCGCTATGCAGGCGTCTTAAATTGAACCAGCAGGGCATAGTTTATCACTGCAAATATTGGCTGGAAATTGCCCTGCTTATCAGAGTCTGAGATGGATGAGTCGTTTACTCCTGCCCTATAAAACTCCGCTTTCAAGCCAGAAAGAGCAGCGCTGTCATCTCCACTCGCCGTGTAATACACTGGAATTTCACAAGCTGACATTTGTTTCGTAGACCGTCCTGCTCTGCCGTGTATCACGACGGTGGCCTAAAAATACGACTGGAGAAAATGTTTGGCCAGCACTTTTTACTCGCTGACTTTCTCTGAAGCGGCGCCGCTCGGCCTCGACCTTCCACGACCGAAGTTTCCTCCGTCTGTGAGCATGTTTGTTATTAGTGGCGGGCGGTGAACAGATGTAGATCTCTCGTGGGACAGGGCCTCTGGTGCGTCAAGACGAGAAGCTTCGATCCGGCTGCTACTTTATTTTCAGCCCGACTTTTTTCTGACCTAATTTCCTCATGGCATGCTGTTTATCCTTCATTTCGCTTCCCTCCCAAGCTCAGACGGCCCGCCGTGTGGCTCAAACCCTCCCGCTTAAACCGGACCTTTAATACACGCTCAGCCGGCCCATTGTTCTTATTTAAGCATGATTTTGAGGGAAACGAGCGGATGAGAGCGAAACGGCGCGCTCCATAAATCAGAGCTCCTCTGGGATGCCAGGCAGATGGTAGCGTAAGCTCAGGCCGCTCACCGTAGATCTACACCTTTAGGTGAAATATGCCACACTTACGCGCTGGCAGATTTCATGAATATACATGAAGTAAGCCAGTGGTTTGATTTAATTTAGCTTGCACTTCCAAATCTGCATGAAAGTGACAAAAAAACATATGTTGGAGTTATATAAGCATTAGCAGCTCATTTTGAAGACTACAGTCAGCCTTAATCTGTAAGATTTAATGTGCTCCTGACATCTTGATGAGTCTAGTGTGACAGCTGTTTGTTTCTTACTTATGTATTACGGTGTGTACCACTTCATATCAAGTGCTTTTAACTACCGTGTGGTTACATTTAAATGAATAATTTCATATAATGCACTTATTGTGTACATGCATGTTTTTACATAGCTCTTTTCTGTAATTAGTTTCTGTAGTTACAACCTTAATTTTCACTGTTGACCCTACCTCTACCCTTAACACAAAACCTAACCATACCATCAAACCTGTACCTAAACTTATCCATATCCAACCTCAACAGCAGCAAATATGATCTGCAGTTCAATGTGAGCACAATAAGTACACTGTACCAAACAATGCATTATGTTTGATGGAAGTACATACTAGTTAAAGACGACTAATATAAGGGTAAGTTAAAAATTACTTTCCCACAACTTAATTTCAGTAGTTAATTTTAAATTATAATGTGGTTTGAACAGTACATTTTTAAAAGTACATATATTGAGTGTAGTCCCTCAGATAATATGAGCTTGCAATGCACATCATTTCTAATTATTTTTATTTATTTATTTATTTTTAATTCCAATAGCATTAATTGCCATTAATTGCCTTTTTATAAGTAAAAAAAGCATTTAAATAAAATAACATAGAAGAATGTGTGTCTCATTTGTTACAGTGCAAGAACATAGAAACATTTATAAAAAATATTAAAGCAAATTCATGCCCTCTGATTATGGGCTGTAATTAGTATGCAGTATTGAATAAATGACTGAATTAGTATACACTAATATGTGCTTAAACATAAAGATTTGCCAGCCTTAATTTCCTGAAGAACACATTTTATTGAGAATATTTAATACATTTTTACTTATTATTTATGCACTTAAAAAAAATGAAAGAATAATACCTGAACAGTCACACCAGTGGACAGAAATCATAATTCAATCATAATATGAGTAACATTTTTTTTAACTAGTGCTTTTTTAATTATTAATTTTAACTAAGAATAACTCATTTAAAAGTAATTATACATTTAATATTTAAACATCAGGGTGTAAACCACCCCTGGTGTAAAGTTATGTAGAATTATATACCGTCTATATCCATTCTGTCAACTCTCCTGTCAGTACCATGTAATGCTGGTAATTTACAAGATACTTGCAAGGAAAACTGAAAAGGATTGTTTACATGGAGTGAAATTCACCCACATGAACTACATCAATGATGCATAACCACAAATTCACCCTTCTAGAACTTACTCAAAGGCTATTTAGAAACTTTAAAGCTCAAGTTTTGAATGAGATTTAATTCATGTGCTTTAACAATACAAGCTTCACATTTCTCCCTCTGAAACTCTTGCCCAAAGACTTCGATTGTAACCATTTCAGAACAATTTTCTCTGATAATTAACATTTTGCCATAAATGCTGTCAATAGAGCTGAACTTTGAATCTTGAACACTGCAACATAATATTCAGTTGATTTGCAGGTCCAGGAATTTCCAGTAGCTAAGTTCATTGGATTTATCTGTTATTGATTATGTTGTTTGTACAGGTTCATCATAATTAAAGTCGTTACAGTAATTCCTGCATTTTTTCACTCTTCCGGAGCGTCTGGAAGCGTTTCCGAGTGCAGTTCAACGCAGCGATTACCCTGGTGTCAAAAGCTCCCATGGTAATAATAATCATCTCTTCTTCAAATGAGGACAAATATGATTATGAAGACAGCTCGGCTTGGCTTCATGGCAGATGTAAACACTAACCGCCAATAAAAGGAACAGAAACCCAGAGTCCCCTCAGCTTTGACAAGGTCAATAGCAGAGTGATAAAGGTTGACTCCACTAGACTCGGCAGAAGAAGCAGATTTACCAAATGAAGCAAGTATTTCATGCTCCACCGGCCCACTCTTACACTACTAGATCACACATGCTGATTGCTCAACTGTAAATGTATCAGACCTGCATCTTTCATATCAGGTGTCATGTGGCCATGTGTAATGTATACAGCATGTGAGCGGCATCCAATCTAAATCATGTCACAGGAGGCTCCAGTCAATTACAAGGAAGATGTAAAGGGTCATATTAATATCTGTTCTCCTGGTCAAAAATCAAATACACTTCCAGTCAACCGTTTAGACACACTGTACTGAATTTATATAATAATTTCTAAGACTTTTTGCTCATATTCTTGAAACTAGCTTTGTAGGCCTGACAAGAATGCAAAGGTTTACAAGTTGTCAAATAAAAACATAGAAATGATTGACTGATCGACTGATTGATTGATTGATTGATTGATTGATTGATTGATTGAAATTAAGGAAGGAAGGTGAAAACTACACACACACACACACACAAATATTGGGAAAATATACTTTTTTTTTACTTAAATATAAATTAATTGTATATTTAATTAAATATAAATAAGGTAACAGTCTATTTTAGTGTCCTTATTTCATATACATGTACCTACTATATTAATAAGAGAAAATTAAGCATAGTTACAAGCAATCAAACCCTAAACCTAACCATAACATGTAAGTACATATTGTTAATTATTATTACTCAGTACTTGATTGTATAATTACACCATAAAAGGGATACCTTAAAAATTTAAATCATAAAATAAATGTATGTATTAAATAATCAGTAATATTTTGGGTCAGTATTGATTGATTGATTGATTGATCATTTATTAATCAAGGACACATTTATCAAAAGTGCCAGTAAAGGCATTTATAAAGTTACAAAAGATTTCTATTTCAAATAAATGAGAAATATATATTTTTTTAACTTTACATTGATCAAAAAATCCTGAAAAAATTGTCAGCACAACTGTTTTCAACATTGATAATAACCAGAAATGTTTACTGAGCAGCAAATCAGCATATTAGAATGATTTCTGAAGGATTGTGTCACACTGAAGACTGGAGTATGATTCATTAACATTATATAAAATATAACATTATATAAAACTTTACCTCATCGCCTACATTTGGCACAGCTGAGAGCTGCTATGATTGCAGTTTTGATTTCTCCAGCATTGATTCATAACAGACAGATTCAAAGCACACCGCTCGCATTGACATACTTTAAAGTTTCGCTCCATTACAGCCTAAAATAGAGGCGCGTGACCCCTGCACCGCTGAACGCTGAGTCTCCACACACTCCCCGGAGCCTAATCATCTTCATAAAGCCCTGAAGAGAGAATCAAAGACACACACTAATTTAAAGAGCCGTGCAATCAGTCCTCACGACAGAGATATCAGTAATGCTGCTCATCTCAGGACACATTTAATGCCTGGAGGTTTACCCGTGATGATTTATAGATACTGAAAAGGAAAAGCGCTGCATTATTAAAACGCTGCTGGAGAGTGATATTGTAAACTCAATGCAAATGCAACGAGAGCCACATTTAATATATAAGTATTTATTAGCTATAATAAACGCTCATGCATTGACCCCTAAACCCCATGGGCTGCGATCCAACAGCTTTATTTAAATTAACACACTTCTGGCGTGAATCTAAAAGCCGAAATCTTGAATATTATTGCTTAGAAAACACACAGATTATCCAATTTGAGGCCAGAGGCAGTAATGAGTTTCTGACATAATGCTAAGCGTCTCAGAATTAAACCATTGGCGCTAAAGGGCCATAACTAGATTTGCACAACACTTGCATTTTCAGGCAATTTACAGTTAAAGTATTCAGTGTTCTTGTGCAATTTGGAAAAAAAAATAAATAAATAAAATAAAAAACCTGTAAGGTCGACAATTCAAGCTGAATAACAGGTTTTGGTTCAGGTCTGTGGGCTGAAATCTTTTCAGCTTCTTGTTGACTGCGGTAAAGTTGGAGTTACCCTCCGCTGAGCTCACCAAATCATTACCGGCACAAAAACACCGCACTGATGTGATAGTTTATGATCTGCCTGCAGCACTCGTGTGTTCGTGTGTGTGTGTGTATGTGTGTGTGTGTGTGTGTGTGTGTGTGGGTGCATGTGCAGCTGAATCAGCAGGCTCGTGCTTGTCAAACACAGCACAGAAACACGCCTGTCTTGAATGTCGGATCGTGTGAAGTATGTGAACCACACGCTGCTGTTTGCCAACAGTGGGCCAAAGCACAAACAGGCCAAACCTCTTGCCCAGATACACTATCACACGCCAAAGCCACCCAATTCACACTTCCAACCCTAAAGCAAGCACACTAACCCAGTTTTAAAAATATACATTGAATTAAATCTTTGTAATGACTTCATAATTCAGTATTAGAGATGATGAAAGAGAATTTTTTGCTCATTTTAATAGCAAACTCAAGTCATTTGTTGATAACTGCGTTCTTTGTTGAATCTCAAAGGAATGAGATTCCTCTCCAAAATCAAAGCAAAAATTACATTTTGCCTAAAGAATGAATGAAGCCTGTTTTTAAGACCATTGCAGTATTTCATGACAAATGTCCTGTTCTCATTTTGTATAGACTCCTTCACTACCTCAAATGCTACCACAATGCATACTTACAACTATTTGTCACAAATTGAAATAGTAATTATGTTCTACTGGTTTTTTGGCAGGAAATAAAACAAAAAACAAAATTTAATTAAATTAAATTAAATTAAATTAAATTAAATTAAATTAAATTAAATAATAATGTATTTTGACATGCACTGTACATTCACTGTGCAAAAAAAAAAAAAAAATATCTGTTAAACATTTAAACCATATGGCACCATTGCTTAGCATCAAAATCAACCCTATTTATCTTGTAACTGGTCATGTTGTGAACTATTCATATTCACGTGTGTATGTGTTTGAGTGTATATTAATATATTGCCTCCATTTCAGAATGTGAGACACTTGCTTTTCACAATCCAATAAGCAACCAATGGATTAAATCAAGTCATAATCTGTGTTTTTAATTCTGAAATACATCACAATATGGTAGTAAAGTCAGCTGCAACATCCGCTTCATGTTGTCTTTAAGATGACCATAATAAAGCTAGTATAGTATCTCTATAAAGCTGCTGTTGGCTCACTAGCTAATACTCAGCTTGTAAAGCACTGAAGACTTGGCACAGTGACTTTGGCTCACCAACATTTATAAAGTGTCAAGTGAGCATGTCTATAAGTCCCATATTATCTCATAAATTATCCCTCACACCTAATATAAAAGCCCACTTGATGCATTAGGTCTTTAAATAAGCCATTTTGTGTTTTTAAGTATTTTGACACTATATATTCACTGCAAAAAACACAGATTTTGATGATCACGCTACATTTGCTGGCGGGGGGGGGGGCACTCCAAAACAAACAGACAAACAAACAAACAAATACATAAATACATAAAGTATTTTGACATTTTTATTAAGGCCAGTAACCAGTATTTTGCCTTCTGTTCCAGTAAATCAAAGATAAATGCATTTGCGGAGTATGTTAATTGCATGTTTAAGCATAATTCTTATAACATGTAATATATTAAATAAATAAATAAATAGAAATTGCCAGAAGGGAAAGAAAAAAATAATTATATATTCTCTAACAAGTCTTTTTGTCTTGCACAGTTTGATTTCGAAAGTAGAAACATCATGTTTTATGGATGTTTATATTAAAAACAAACAAAAAAATTATGCAGAAAAAGCTGTTTTTGTCTGTGCTGCTCTCTCCTCTCTCTCACCATATCGTCTCTACTCTTCTCCAAATACGGATTCAGACAATACCGGCGTATAGCGTCACTTGGGGCGTTCTGCGCCATCAGAGTCTCTCCACGCTTTTAGTCCAGCACTCCTTCTCTCCCATGACCTTCTCTTTCTTCATTTCTCAAACCATCCGGAAGGGCCAAAGGGAGAGCCCTGTGCAATTTCCTTCCTCTAATAGGTACTTCCAAAGCCCACTTCCATAGTCGTGAGAAGTGACAAGATTAAAGAATAGCTGCTCCATTCAACGGAGGCAGGGGCAGAAACAGAGGGCAAAAATACTCTGGGTAATTATGGGGAAATCAAGCACACTGTCGCAGTCGCAGCTCAGCCGGGCTCTCACGTCACCGCTTTGGTCCCAGCGGATCAAATCGAAAGCTTTTCACTTCTCTCTCTGCCTCTGTTCTCTCTTTCCGAGCTGATATTGCACTTTAGTTTAGAAAAACAGACTAACAACATTCTCTGAAGCTTCGGCCTCCTCCACTTTGAAGCTTGTCTGTGAACAGCTTTAAAGCGGCAGAACTACAATGGAGCGATATCGAGGGCTCATCCAAAGGCCATATGAAGAGAGAATATTAACTAGCCCAAGTCCAAAGCAATATATTATACAAGGAAACTCTACAAAACTGTCCATTTTTGTGACCCTTCATTATTTCGAGGTATGTCTTGCAGGCATGTCAAGGAATAGATCACCTAAAAATGTGCATTTTGTCATCATTTACAAACTTTTTGAAACACGAAATATGAATGTCTAAGCTTGTGTTTTCCATTCCAGAGTCAATAAATCATACTGCCCGTACACAAAAATGACAAAAAAGCAGTATTTTATTATACGTGACAATATTCTGCAATATTTTGCAGAAATGACCATGGATGGTATTGCTATTGTAGGTTTTCCAGTTCTAGATACCTTATTTTGCAAATTGTTCAGATTTTTAGAATGCATGTTAGATTCTTTTTGATCAACCAGGCTGAATGAATATGCAATGTCACTCTTTAACAGTAGGTATGGTTAAAGCAGTGCTATGCAACTTTCCATCCTGATCTCATGAGAAATTGTTACAAGCTAGTGATTTTGTATGAGTTTGTACAGAAACATGATTTTTAGAAAAGAAAAACACATGAATGAGACTGTACGTATGAATGAGACTGTATTCACATGAATTAGCCACTAATTGGCCAAATGTAAAATATTTGTTTAACTTCCCGTTCCTGACACCCGCTTGTCATGGAAAAGAAAAGTCAAATAATTTGTACATGTTTTCAAACACTCAATCAGAGAATTGCATTTGCGATGGTGCTTACCAGACAACACAACAGCATTTTTTTTTTTCAAACATTTTTTTTGTATTTATCCTGGTATATTTAATGCTGATGTCATTAGAAAAACACGCCTGTGATGACATTTCTGCCAAATGATATTGCGTTGCTTGTTGCACATTTCGTGACACTTTCAAAGTGAAGCATCCAGTGAGTGGCACTAAAAATGAGTTCAGTTTTATCTGAAAGAGATGAACAACAGATGATCTGGCAACACTGTATCACATTGATAGTCATATATAACACAGCAGTTCAGAAATGAAATGTCTGGTGAGTGGCTCTAAAAGTGGGTTTGAAAATAATGTACAGCCTACACTAAATCGGACACTAAACTTAACCAAGAGTTTTGAAGGGGTCATCGGATGCCCATTTTACACAAGTTGATATGATTCTTTAGGGTCTTAATGAAAAGTCTATAAAATACTTTGGTTAAAATTTCTCAATGGTAGTGTACAAAACACTTTCTTTACCCTGTCAAAATTAGCTCTGTCTTCAGCACGCTGATCTAGTCCATGTTGCTTTAAATGCTAGTGAGCTCTGCTGACCCCGTCCCTCTCTTCCGAGGACTGATGAGCAGACCATAGATATGTGTAGATTCCCTTTTCGAACGCTCCAGATACTTTGACGTGTCAGCCATCTCGCATTCACCGTAATAATCAATGAATATTCAAAGATATACAAGCGTATAACTTGCTTTTGTAGATGCACGCAGTCAATGTGCTCAAAGATTCGCAGATCGTTCTAAAAATGGCGGATGGCTTACGTATCGCGGCCCATAGAAACAGTCAATAATGAGACATCTTGGTATATATGTCAATGGAGCATACTAAACTTCAGCCGCAAAACTGGCTAACTAGCACATTATTAGGAAAGGCGATTTGAAAAGATTCCTAAAAACCCTTATTGTCACTTCTTCTGTAGATGAAGCTGGATCACGAATGATTCGGGCGAACATAGATGCATTTATGTAGATCAGGGATCGGCGCATTCACTTCAAAGCGAAAGTAACATTTTAAATCCTCTGCCTTCAGCGGCTCAGATGTCGGGAGTAAATGACGTCTGCTATATTCATTATTACATCCAACAACTAAACACCTCAATCACTTAATCTGAGACATTTTGTCTTCCCCTGCACCGGAGTCGACGCAATGGCGGACAACTCTCAGTTCACTCAGGGCGGGTCTAAGGTAAGATGGTCTTGTCAATCAACTCTCGTGGGAGCGGTCTGTACAGAACGATGTCACTCTGACAGGAACCTCAGAACAGTCTGATTTGAGAAAGAGGATTTTAAAACAGGGATTTTAAAAAGACCACTGGGTGGATTTTTATCATTATAAGATGGATGTGTACACACACTTACAAACACACATTTATGTTCAAACAACTTGTAAAGTGAATTTTGCATCCGATGACCCCTTTAACAAAAGCAAATGTGAAATAATTTGATTTTTCCTTCTTCTACATGTCTTTGAGCTCTTTTATCCCGACTCTTGTTTCATGTGACTAATACCCAAGCACTTCACATCACAACTGCAATGCTGTACCGGGTGCGCTATAGAGCAAGTTTACTACATCCTACATATAGAGCTGTTTATGTGATGCAAACCTTAAACTTTATTAGTTTACAAATCATGCACTATGGTAAAAGTGTTTTGAGCTCATAACAGAGTAGAGCTGCACGATTAATCGTTAAAAGATCACAATCTCGATTCAAACACCCATGCGATCCCATTTATAAATGATAACGGTTCACCTGTGTCTATTAAACCTTTGAAAAAATCATACCGGAACATTCAAATCTGCATTTGTGCTGCCGCTGACAAAGAAAGCAGACATTAACCATATAGTATTTGGGTAAGAAACAGCTTCAAAAACAGTCTTTTCAACTACACAGCATTATTTCTGTCTTACAGTCATTCATATTATCACAGAAATGGTTCAGATATAAACATTGATGTCTATGGTAGCGATCAAAATAGAGCAAAACCCCTGTCGCTTCAAATAACGTGTCGATTACATTGTTTCGCCACTAGGTGACGACAAGTGACTGTTAAAAATGTATTTGTCACTGAACCATTCATTCAAGAGATTCTTCAAAAACGCTGATTCATCATTAATGAAACAAGTGAAGTAAATATGTGTGAGTCATTGAAGAATTTTAATATAAAAAATTGGTGTATTAAATATATTATATGTTAAATACATTAAAACGTTTAACAATTCATTCAAATTAATTAAACACTTTTAAATAGACTGCAGCAATAATATTTTGTCACACATTATTTTGTTTAGTTCAGAATCGTGGGAGAATCGTAATCTCTATTTGAGACAAAAAAATGTGATTCTCAATTTATCCTTGATTTTATTTATTTAATATATATATATTAGGGCTGTCAGTTTAACGCGTTCACTTAATTAATTAGATAAAAAGCTAAAGTTAAAATAACGCGATTAAAATATTTGAATACAGTTAACGCACTGGCCCCGCCCCATACCTCTACGTCATCTTACGTTTCATAAAGTCTACTGTTGACAAATATGATGCAGGGCAACAACTCAGTAAACGCAGTTATGCTATAAAATTCAAGATATTGGTGCAAAATATACGATATATATATATATATATATATATATATATGTGTGTGTGTGTGTGTGTGTGTGTGTGTGTGTGTGTGTAGCAATGGGTGAATCAATGATTCAAAGATCCATTCATAAAGAGAGCCGTTTACTTCATTCCTGAATGAATCAGCCATTTAAACGAATCAAATGAATTTTTGACTCAAAGACATTTACTGCCACCTGCTGGCAGTTTTAGTTTCTTATTTAGAATATATTTCATTAATTATGTCATCATTTATTCAAACCTGAATGACTTACTTTCTTTTGTGAAGCATGAAATTTTGAAGACTGTTGTTAACAAAGCTGTTCTGGTTTCCAATGACTTCCATTGCATGAATTAAAAAAAAAAAAAAAAAAAAAAAACTGAGATCTTTCTCAAATTATCTTCTTTTATGTTCCATCATTTATGTTAGGCCATTGTTGCCTAAACATTTAGGCCACTGTGTAATAAATTTTATGTTGATTAAAATAAAATATTTCTTTCTAAAGCTTCTATTTGTAATTTCTAATTAATACTTTCTCATGTAACACAAAAAAAGCTTTAAATAATCTTTTGGGGATATTTTCACAGCCAAATGTAATTTGCGATTAATTGGATTTAATTAATTGACACATCATGTAATTAATTAGATTAAACATTTTAACAGACCTAATATATATATATATATATATATATATATATTAGTGCTGTCACTAAGACAATTTATGAGATTAATAAATTGATCTTCAAGAATGTATATATATATATATATATATATATATATTAGTGCTGTCACTAAGACAGTTTATGAGATTAATAGTACGCTTTTACTCAGAACTCACTTTAAACCACCATCGAGTGTTTGTAATAACTTCCTTTCGCGATCACGTGCAATTTGGTCGTTTACTGTTGTTAAAAAAATGCTATTTATAGCCTTTTTTATCGCTGAACAAATTAGCATTTCAGATGTACACATTCATCTCAAGAAAATCACATACAAACCATATCCTATTGTAATTGTGTGTTTATTATCTTATATAATCTATAGTGTCTGTTGTCATGTTTATTTCTGCTGTGTAAAAGCATTAACAAGCATTAACTCTGGCTGAAACTCATGTTGTTTGTGATGTTACAACCTCCTCTCCGTTCTTAAGTTTTAAGTTGCCAGGTATACATTCCAAGTATAATACACATTAGTAAAAGGATCTATTTTAATAATAGGAAATGGTGACAGAATTATCATTTTTAGGTGAACTAATCAATTAAATACAGACCGACTGTGGCAAAGATTATGTGTCTTTGTTCCTTCTTTGGGTGAGTATCTCTAAAGCATCTCTCTCTAAAGAAACTGAAGAAAACAGGGGACGACCACTGGCACTGGTGCAGGCCAAAAAAAACCACAATGAGCGCTTTATTGCTTTTATCTGTTCTCTTTTCTTGAGTGGTTTCCGATAACAGTTCGCCTCTCAGTGACCTCTGATCTAGGAACAGCTACTCTTAAGACTCAATTATAAGTCTTGCTCGCTTTAAAGCAAAATGTAAATCTCGGTTGAAGGTGCTGTCAGTCGCAGAGTAATTGTAGGTAGCAAGCGGATCTGGGACATTTTGTGGAGAGGATACTTGACGCTGCTTTATTATGCTGAGTCACGACTGTTCTCACTGGTACATTAAACCGTCTCCAACCAGCTCGGCAAGGAAATAATAGAGCCGAGAGGAAACCATTATCATTTAGATGTAGAGATTCCTGATTGCAAGTTATCAAAGTGGTATTGAGTTAAACTTTTGAGTGCTGGTCACCTGAGTATATGACAACTGACAATTATTTCACACTGTTTCCAAGACGAACAGAATGCAATAAGACAATGGTAGATAAAAATCTACACTTGTAGTGTACTATAGTGTGTGGGGGTGTGGGGGGGGGGGGTGATTGGCTGTGTGTTTAAGTACACTTATTTTGAAGTGTTGACTAACATACTAAAACTGAAGTAAACTGCTTGATTATAGTTGGTAATTAACTGTAGTGAGTTATTCAGTATTAGGCCTACATTTAAAGTTAATAGATTTAAAAAATGTACTAAATTGCAAAATCTTTACATTTTTGTAATTACAAATATATTTAAATGCATGGCAAACAAGTTTCAATAGAAATTACATTGAAGTATGTTAGTTTATCCTAAATTATTGCATTCAGCAGTATTTTAACATTATTTCAAAGACAATAGAAGTAATTATGAAATTACATATAAAGATATCCTACTCAAAATAAAAATAAATAAATAAATCACTATAATACATTTCCATTTTATTGCAAATAACATGAAATTAATGTCCAAAAACATTGCATTAATTTAGCACTTCAATATATATATATATATATTTTTCATAATAAATAGTCTTTTTTATATATTCCCATGTCTTAACTGTTTATTAGTTCATATGTGCAACCAAAACTCCAAAGCTATAAAACTTGCTCATCTCAGTTCTGAACAGCTTATTTGATAATGTTGTATAATTCAAAATTCATTTGTAATTCCATTGTTTATTCTTTTCTGTTTCTAGTTCCTGTCTATATATAATTTGCATATATAATTCTAAAGGTTTTTAGCACCGGTGATCAGATCTCTCTCTTTCTCCAGAAAGCTGTATCATTTACTCATTATAAATCTTTAGATGAAACACAAGGATTAGGAACTTCATCTGAAGATCTGTTTGTCTTATCAACGATGGAGGGAAGCCTTACGCAATTTAACTTGATTCATCGCAAACATCTCTGCATTCGCTAATGCGTTAATTCTACAAGCACTACTGTAGCAAAAACACATGTGTGCGACGTCTCCTCATGCCCTTTCGTTCTCCAGCTCGCTGGCAGCCATTGGTGAAGTCAGTGCACTGACGCTGAGGTGAAGTCAAGCCAGCTGGCAAACCACATCTACCTCTTCTCCCCCTACAGGTTGCCATTGTTTATTAATAATCCCAGCGGTCTCCGTTGGCAGCGGTGAGGTTGAAGCAGCTGGTGGGCCTCAGTTGAGCTCGAGCGCCGAGGTTTTCTCTGTCACGAGTGTTTCCCCCACTGCCTAAGCAGTCGGGGGCCACAGCGCAGCCTTTCATTCAGTCCTTTCATTACATAATTGTATGAATTATGGAGGTTAATTGCCGCAAATGACCATGGCTTTTAATAATTTATGAAGATCAGGCAAAAACAGTCGCCAGGCACCCGGTCAGCCATGAAGGGCCAAGCGCTTCCCTTCTCAGAACCATGTAATCAGTGTTTAAAGGGGTCATGACATGGATTCTTTTTAATATCTTCCTTGAGGATTGCTTATAATGTTATTAAATAGTCATATAGTCACACATATGGTTATTTTCAACCCTCATTCCGACACTCTGTCTCAAATGATTTGTTTTTAAGGATTTATTCATTTAATACTTGTAAGTAATCAACCACTGTTTGGCTAATGTCATTACATGAGAAAAAGTATGAACACCCCAAATTTTTCCATGTGAGTAAGTGTTTTGAAACATAATCCATCTAAAACAGACATTTACAGACAAAGCATTATGACATTGTTGCTAACACTTTTCTTGAAGACTTTATGCAATATAATAGTATTTTGAATGCACTAATTTAGCTTTGTAATGCACCTTATAGTACACTATATGATTTGATGAATAATTGTAACCACAGTTATAATACATTATAATACTCATCTGTTCATCGTTACACCTTTAGAAAGTATAATGCATAAAGCACATGACAAACAACCAATTACAGACATAACAAGAATATGCAAATATTGCAATGCATTTTAAGTTACAGTTAGTTATGAAAATTCACATAATGCCTTACAACCTACATCATGAACATCCATATAATGCATTAAAGTGTTACCAAATTGTTTACTCATGCTTTGTGATGTAGATGCTGTCAGATTCAATGCATACTTCAACAAATGTCTCTTTGCAAACTCTTTGCCTCATTTACAAAACAATCTGCAGTCAAATGCTCCAAACAAACGTTTCTCATCTCTCATTGGGCCCTATCATAAACCCGGCGCAATGCGGCGCCAGGTGCGATGCAAGTGTTTTTTGCTAGTTTCAGCCCGACGCAGATATCATTTTCACGTCCTGCGCCACTTTGTTTAAATAGCAAATGCATTTGCACCCATTTGTGCGCTCATGGGCTTGCTGGCCTGGAAACGAGGTGTGTTCAGGTGCGTTGCTATTTTGAAGCAACTGAAATATACTTCGCCATTGACCAACTTAAACCTGGTCTAAAGTCAGTGGTGCAGTAGTTTTTGTTGTTGTTGTTGTTGTTGTTATTGAAAGCGCATGATTACAATGTAAAAGATTATTATTGTGTTAACTACATAAATATAAAAATGCCTACATGTCATAATGGATAGTCATTGCATGTATCAGAATTTGCCTACCTATTTGCACATGCACGAGCAGCTCCATTTCCTCTCTGGAGATGCGTTCAGTCTTTGCACTTGCAAATTCTGGTGTGTAAATAGCGAATCCGCCATGGCGTGAGCACAACTGGCTCTTAAAGGGAATGGGAGATGAGACTCTGATTGGTTTATTGCATGTTATGCCCAAAACACACCCATTGCTCATTAAGAAAATAGGTGCAACCCTTTTGGACCATGCACCGGGTGCGCCAACTGTTTTTCCCATCGTTAAACTAGCAAAAGTGGTTTCGGACACGCCCTAAGTGCACTTGCACCGTACGCTTTAGACCATGCACTTAAATCGTTAAAATAGGGCCCTATGTCTTCTTAAAGGGGTCATTGGATGCCCATTTTCCACAAGCTGATATGATTCTTTATGGTCTTAATGAAAAGTCTATAACATACTTTGGTTAAAATTTCTCAATGGTAGTGTAAAAAACACCTGTTTTCCCCTGTCAAAATCAGCTCTGTTTTCAGCAAGCCTTTTTTAGTCCATGTTGCTTTAAATGCTAATGATTCTGCTGACCCCGTCCCTCTCTTCCATGGAGTGACGAGCAGGCTGTAAACTCTGGCTAACTGGCTAACTAGCACATTATTAGGAAAGGCGATTTGCAAAGATTCATAAAAAAAATGGTTGCGCGAACATAGACACGATTGTCGAACGAATGATTTGCGCGAACATAGACACATTTAGGCAGATGAATTAAACAAATTTAGGGATCAGCGCATTCCCTTCAAAATGAAAGTAACCTTAATCTTCTGCGTCTTCAGTGGCTCAGATGTCGGGAGTAAATGACGACTGCTATATTCATTATAACATCTAACAACAAAACACCTCAATCGCTTAATTGGAGACATGTCTTCCCCTGCACCGGAGTCGAATCGGGGGGTTGGGGCTGTACAGAACTACATCATTCTGACAGGAATCTCAGAACAACCTTATTTGAGAAAGGGGGTTTTAAAATGGGGATTTAAAAAATAAATAAATAAAAAAACACTGCGTGGATTTTTATCATTATAGGATGGATGTGTACACACACTTCAAACACACATTTAAGTTCAAACAACTTGTAAAGTGAATTTTGCATCCGATGACCACTTTGATAATAAGATTAGCTTACACTGAGTTACACTGAAACAACCTGGTGTTACCTACACACTTATATGAGTCTAAAAGATTGAAATGCCACATGCATTTACAAGTATTACAATAATAAAACATGGGCAAGAGTGTCTTTGCTTATATTCAGTAGAACATCATAATTTTATACAATGGTTCAAAAAATGAAAAAAAAAAAAAAAAAAAAAAAATTAAAAAAAAAAAAAAAAAAAAAAAATGACAAACTACCTTTCAGATATGATATACCCATCTATTTGGTTGATATTTGCTCTGGAAACAAAAGCATTTCCACAAAAAGCCAAAACCGAATCAACATAGCACACATAATGAAATAATGAATAGTTTAGTTTAAATGACAGTGTAGCTGTCACAAGTGTCCAACTATCTTTAAATTAAATCTATTGTGTTTTCAGCTTCTTTTCTGGCATCTCAAAGTTACATCTGCTCTAAAGTATTTGCACAGCCATTCAAAACTTTAGAGTCTATAAGATTTGCATATGTTTTTGAAACAAAAAGTCTCTTCTGCACAACAAGGCTGCATTTATTTGATCAAAAATACAACCCGAATTCCGGAAATTTTTTATTTTTTATTTGAATTTGAATAAAATGAAAACTAAAAGACTTTCAAATCACATGAGTCAATATTTTATTCACAATAGAACATAGATAACATAAATGTTTAGAGAATGTTCCGAGAAATTTTACAATTTTATGCACAAAATGAGCTCATTTCAAATTTGATGCCTGCTACAGGTCTCAAAATAGTTGGGATAGGGGCATGTTTACCATAGTATAGCATCTCTTCTTCTTTTCAAAACAGTTTGAAGATGTCTGCCCACAGGACACGACGGCGCTTCTGGGCCATATGGTTTCCTTTTTGCATGATAGAGCTTTAGTTGGCATCTGCAGATGGCACGGCGGATTGTGTTTACAGACAGTGGCTTCTGGAAGTATTCCTGGGCTCATTTAGTAATGTCAATGACAGAATCATGCCGATGAGTGATGCAGTGTTGTCTGAGGGCCCAAAGACCACGGGCATCCAACAAAGGTCTTCGGCCTTGTCCCTTAAGCACAGAGATTTCTCCAGTTTCTCTGAATCTTTTGATGATGTTATGCACTGTAGATGATGAGATCTGCAAAGCCTTTGCAATTTGACATTGAGGAACGTTGTTTTTAAAGTATTCCACATTCTTTTTACGCACTATTTCACAGATTGGAGAGCCTCTGCCCATATTTACTTCTGAGAGCCTCTACTGGGCTCTAGTTTTCAGTCTATAGTCTATATTTTAGTCTACAGTGTCGTTTGACTCATAATTGCACAAATCAGATCATCTTTTCAAAGAACGGCACACATATTTCCTTCAGCCTTACTGATAGACCTGTTTCAGAGACATTATTAAATGATATGAAACAGAAGACAGAGGATGTGCCGCAGTGAGATTGGGCACTTTCATAACAGCTAATATACTTAATAGCCTAATCAAAAACTCCCTATGCCCAGAACAATCTAGTTACAATTCTCACAGCCGGCTGAAATATAAACGAATACATTTTAGATAAAATTATTCTTCACAATGTCACAGGAACATTTTACAGGGAATGCAATCAGCCAGTGCGACATCGGAGGAAATGCACTTGTGTTGTCTAAGAAATTATGAGGGGCATTATAAAAATGGAGACGCAAGGTTTATGCCATAAACAAGCAATAAAACTAAATGTAAACATTTTTGTTAACTGAAAAGGGAGTGGAATTGTAAAAGTAAACATAACTAAAACATGAATGCAAAACAACCTGATATAAAATTTTAACCATGACCTATTTAAGGTCTGAAAAAGACCTTTAAAATCTGACAACCTCACAATATAGATTTTTTTCAAAATAATTATATTTATCAGCACTAATCATGCATCATTGATGTTCATAGCTCAAAATATATTCAAATTAACACTAAACACCAATGCAAAATCACTAATAAGTAATAAAAAGTTAAAGTAACAGATATAGAGTGTTACACACACATACACACAAATTATATAAATGAATGTAAATAAACAGCACTAATAAAGTTTAATGTTACTATTATTAAAAAAAATGACTCTAGGCCAATATTTGTTAATTTGTTTACTTGCTTACATAGAAGATTTACTCACATAACCGCATTCCCAAGATGGCCACCAAATGAAATGTGTTTCATTACTGACATTGTTGCTCGCTATGTACAGCATCTCAAATCACTCATTATGAGGCTGTTTCTTTAGTTCCCTATGAAGGCATTAGAGAGCAAGGCAGTGCACTGGATTTCTGAACAGAGCTCTGCAGTACTGAGATATCTTATGCCCATGAAGTCAATCAATTTGACATGCATTTATGCTGAGCTTCTATCATGTGACATTAAAGGCTTAAGTACTGTAACTACAGTACAGCAATAACCATTCAAAAACGTCAATGATGAAACATACGGTGGAGTACCTCTACAATGATGTGCAAATCCTGCCAAGACGACTGATAATGACACCGGTTCATGTCACTGGAGAATCTCTCGGTAATATTCGACCCATAAATGTTTGATTTGGGCATCTATATTAAGACTATGAGGCTGAGATGAATTCTGCGAGCTGGATCAATTGATCCAGCGATATTCATTTAGAGTACCTTGTGCAGATTTCATATTAGCATAGAAGGATTATTATCAGCGGGCTAATTTTAGCAGCTAGCTAATTTCTGTTAACACAAGGTGTTCTGAGATTACTCAAATCACTGAAACCCAGAGATCGACTTTTTACCATGCTTCGCAATTACCATATCCCGGAGAGAGAAGTGCTGGTATTATCTGCTTAAAGTCTTGAATTAATCAGAACACCAGAGACGTTCTCGCCTCTGTGATGCTGTAATGACATGTGCCGTGCTAGGCAAAAGTCAGGACATTTCTTTGGCAATAAAAGGAGATGACTTTGGGTAATAACGACAAAGCTAATGTACATATTCACATCTAATCATCTTGCAATCTTATATTTAGTATTTAGTCATGTTTTGTGTTGCATAAATAATGATTTTGATTTAAAATTGTCTGATTAAAGGGATAGTTCGCCCAAAAATGAGCATTCTCATGTCGTTCCAAACTTCTATGACTGTCTTTCTTCTGTGGAACATGAACAAAGATGTTTTGAGACATGTCTCAGTGTTTTTGTCCTTAAAATGGATAAAATGGTCAATGTGCTCAAGATCCATTTGGTTACCAATGTTATTTAATAGAATCTTGTAAATGATGATACAATTTCATTTTTCAGGTTCCCATTGTAACAGCTGGCCCCATGTGGTGTGACAACATGCCCCGTGATCAGAGTCAAAGTGTGTTCAACGTGTTTTTCCTGGACAATAACAGTGCAGTTTCAGTGTAATCTGAAATTCTCATCTGATGCTTAATTTATGTGATTTATTGGGTATCTATGAACAACTGAATTTATATTGAATAAATAAAAAGTTAGACAACTTGCCCCAGTGTCCCCTTTATCCTAAAACCACAGTACTGGTTAAGCATTGATTGGATAATAAATCCATATTTGGTATGAATACTAAAATTTAAACATCAACATTTAAATCTCATCATCACCTTAGCTTTTTTTTTTTTTAATATATATATATATATAGATAGATAGGTAGATAGATAGATAGATAGATAGATAGATAGATAGATAGATAGATAGATAGATAATAATAGCCAGCATTCCAAAGTATACTAGCCTCTCACTTCCTGGGAGTCATACTGTTACATTTGTAACATTTGTAACAATGTCACGCTGTTACAGTTTTTGTAAAATGGGGAATTACATTGATCATTTAATGATTCTTTAAAAATAGTTAATAATTTAAAATGGTTTTAACTACAATAATTGGATGATGACTGAATAAATTATGTCAAATTGTTATTGTATGAATGACTGAAATTATTGTATATTAGTGTCTTATTGAGTGACAACATGCCTCAAAATAAGACATTTAATAAGTGTTTTTTTTTAGACAATAACATGAAATAACATGAACAGTGAAAATAATTCCAAGTATGTACACTGACTCACTGACTTCAAAAATAAAACTAGCCCTGATCTCCTCTGTATCCTAAACTGTAGTGCACCCAGGTTTGATAATAAATCTATGTTTGTTATGAATAATAAAATCTTAATTCCCAGCATTTATGTCTCATACCATGACCTCCGCTTTCATATAAACATAAATACTAGACAGCAGTTGAATCTGATGGATGCATCTGAGCCTTGTCATCTTTATGACACTACAGACCAGCACAATAAACAAGCAGGCGTTCAGTAGCACATGATTCTTCCTGAGAACCAGGACGCCAAGACCCCCAGCTGCACCCTTTCACATGGCAGC
>JAFVLL020025395.1:0-13048 GCA_021397915.2 Tor tambroides | reverse complement strand
TGTTTTTTATGTATAATAAATTTGCAAAGATGTTAAAAACCTGTTATTTGCTTTGTCATTATGGTGTGTGGAGTGTAGATTGTTGTGGAGAAAAAAGTAATTTAAAGCGGTTTAACGTAAGGCTGCAACATAAAACGTAAGAAAAAATGAAGGGTTTTGAATACTTCTGCAAGGCACTGTATATATAAAATGTGTGTGTGTGTGTGTGTGTGTGTGTGTGTGTGTTTGCGTGCGTGCGTGCGTGTGTGTGTGTGTTTGCGTGCGTGCGTGTGTGTGTGTGTGTGTTTGCATGCGTGCGTGTGTGTGTGTGTATTCACAATATTTTTTAATATGTTTCATATTGAAAAATGTGTTTTAAAATGTTTTGGAAAATAATGATTAAGATATTTTCACTTACATGTATTCAAGGAGTTCAGAAAATACATTGTTTTACTCTTTTACATTATTTTTAACTTGATGGTTACACCAATTAACATTTAATCGTTACATTTAAATTTTTTTGAAAATGTATAAAAGTTTTTCAAAACCATATGAAACCAGCATGAACACAAAGAGTTAATTTCAACAAACTTGACACATGTATTTTAAACTTGATTTTTTTTTTAAAGATTTTTCCTCTCTTCATCTTCAGTGCTGTTATATGCCATTGGCCCACATACAATAATTTCAGGTGAAAAAAGACATAAAATTATTCATGTAAATACTTACAGGAGCTTTTTTGTCAATGGGTTTGATTATGAACTTCTTGTCACTGAATGAGATGTTCCTTATTTCACTCCAAGGAAATCCAATCTTTGGAGTCAACCTGAGTAATGAAGAACAGCCCAAATTTATTTCATGCAGCTGACAGTTTTTTATTGTGACGTCTTTTTTGTGTTTGTCAACAAACATTACAAAAATCATAGACTTTGTGGTCCATTAGTCCTTAGGTGCAATGACCTCTCAATAGTAAGCAATATGCATTCGTGTTGACTTGTTTGGCTTGTTGTGGGTTTGGACAGTAACTCCACAGGTCATTAACCACACAGTCATGACAGCTGAACCCAATATCCCCAACTAGCCTGACACCATTTCTAAACAATCAGGCCTCGCTCACAAAAAGTGCTTACCTGTCGTCTTTTTCATAGATGTTAAGTCCCAAAGCATCTACGCCTAACCACAGGTCTGTTCCTTTCTTGTTCTTAATGTCGAAATAGTTGACGCCATACATTTCCAAATCCTGCGAGATCTTTAGATACTCCAGCGTGGCATCTTCCCTGTTGACAGACAATTCAAAGAAATGATGAGCTTGTGGAGCAAAATGAAGGCGAGCTGAATGGGAGCATATAAGTCAAACTCACTTGGGAATGCCTCTGTGCTCCTCATGCCAGACCTGGATCCTCTCCTCCCATTGTTCTTTAGAGAGTTTGTGCTGGTCAAGCACTCTGAAAACACACAATATCAAATCAACACACTTCCCATTTTGAAAATGAAACATGGTTTTACTACATATAAACCATGGTAACCATAAATTACCTATGGTTTTGATACACTAACCATACTTTAACCATGGTATTTGTAGTGAAACTTTGTTTATACAAACGGAAATCAGTCCAAAAGAAAAAAAAAACATTGTTACTACACTTTTACTATCATAAAACCATGGTTCATTTTCATAAGACTAAAGTGTTGTGACCATATAACAATTATATTTGAGGCCAAAATATGAATGAAATAACATTTCCAAGATGTAACATAATAAAAACTGTACAAATGTTTTCAGTTTTAAATTCTTTCTCAATTTGACAACATTATTATATTCTAAAAAGATATTAATACTTGTTAAACTTGCAACTTTATGTATTTTAAGTGATGATAATTTTATTTTAATTTTCACATGTGGTGTAAAATGAGTAACATCCATGTAAATGTTTGTGTTTATATTAATGAATAATAAACCTAATTAAAGATTTGACCAAACTGTTATATTCTAAAAAGATATTAAAAAAAAAATTCAATTTTCATGAATTCATGAATACTTTCTATAAATAAATAAATATACTTGTTAAACTTGCAACTTTATGTGTTTTAAGTGATGTTAATTGTCACATGTGGTGTAATATTAGGTAACTTCATTCTAAATGTTGTGTTTATGTTAATAAATAATAAAAGCTAAATAAATGTTTTTCAGATTTTCAGATGGTTAGAAGCAGCACCAACAATAAGCATAGATTAAGTGCATATTTATATGATTATTTTCATTTTTACATTAATATGTATTAATGCGAAAGTAGCTACTTTTTTGTAACAACAGTACTTTTTGTTACTATTAAACCTTGTAAAATTATGTTATTTTGTCAATTCTGATCATTTTGTTCATGATTCAAAACTCAAAATTCAAAAGAGATTTTTAATGAAAATATGTTTAGCCTTATTTTAATCTGTGGTCAAAGTGATTTAAAAATATGATTTAAAATTTTGATTTAAATTCTTTCCAACATTCTATGACGTTTTTAAACAAAGTTGCATATTTAAGTCAATTATATTCCTAGATCTTCAGGAGACTTTCCTGCAAACTTCAGCACCAAGCCCAATCAAATACACCTGACCCAGCTAATTAGGATCTTCAGGAACACTTGATAATTACAAACAGGTGTGTTGAAGCAGGGCTGGAGCTGAAGTCTACAGGAAAGCAGACTTCCAGGAACATGAATAAGCACAAAAAAAAATATGCTGAATCATTAGAATGCACTGAATGAATGTTTTTTTTGAGCAGTTTCCCCACTCACCTCTGAGGCACAAGCCGCTCGGTTGTTAGGTATCCAGGTTTGTGGGTTTCTGCTAAGTGGTCTCCAAACTTGGCCTGAACAGAATAGGAAGCCAGCAGAACGGCTGTTTCTGGGGGGCAGTAGACCTCATCGCTCAAGATGCCTTCCTTCACTTGGAGGAAGAAAAGCTTTTTTGTGATGTCCTGAATCAGCTCCTCAGCCACGTCTTCAGGGTAGTGCTTGGCCCGAAACTTAAACTGCAGAGGGTTCTCTTGCTTCACCTCTTGAGAGGACACCTACGAAATCAGAATGAAGAATGAATGTTGGGTTGTGGTGCACAACACTTTTATGAATTCAAATTGAAAGTAATATGGCAGGGAAAAATTCTGTTTAGGTTCCCCAAGAAACTATGTGTTTTCTCACAAAAGCATTGAAATAATTTTTTTCCTCCCATCTGTTTATAACATTAACATTTTGTGATATGGAGTATTAATATACAAAATGAATGACTATATGGCAATGTTCAGTACTATTTGTATTTAGATACTATGATACAGTGCACATATTCTAGTGACAAAACTTGATATGTATTATTATATGATGATATGTACACTGCCGTTTCAAAAGTTTGGGATCAGTAAGACTTGTAATGTTTTTTTCAAGAAGTCTCTTATGCTCATCAAGGCTGCATTTATTTGATCAAAAATACAGAAAAAAACAGTAATATTGCAAAATGTTTTTACAATATAAAATAATGGTTTGTATTTTAATGTACTTTAAAATATAATTTGTTTCTATGATGCAAAGCTGAATTTTCTTCAGCCATTACTCCAGTCTTAAGTGTCACATGATCCTTCAGAAATCATTTTAATATGCTGATCAATTATCAGTGTTGAAACTGTTGTGCTGCTTAATATTTCTGTGTGATTTTTTTGTGAACCCGTGATACTTTTTTCAGGATTCTTTGATGAATAAAAAGTTAAAAACAACAGCATTTATTCAAAATATAAATCTTTACTAATAATATAAATCTTTGCTATCATTTCTTATCAATTTAACACATCCTTGCTGAATAAAAGGTTTAATTTCTTTCAAAAAAAAAAAAAAAAAAAGAAGAAACATTTACTGACCCCAAACTTTTGACCGGTAGTGTATATTGTTAGAAAAGATTTCTATTGTAAATAAATGCTGTTCTTTTTAACTTTTTATTCATCAAAGAATCCTGAAAAAAGTATCACAGGTTCCAAAAAAATATTAAGCAGCACAACAGTTTCCAGCACTGATAATAAATCAGCATATTAGAATGATTTCTGAAGGATCATGTGACACTGAAGACTGGAGAAATAATGCTGAAAATTCAGTGTTGCATCACAGGAATAAATTATATTTTAATCTATATTAAAACAGAAACATTTTATTTTATATCGTAATCATTTTTTTCTGTATTTTTTAATTTAAAGGCAAACAAATTGAAGTATAGTTTTAAAACTTGCATTTTAGTGCCCCAACTGCATTACAAGCAACAATCTTTATCTTTTCAATATCTTTTCAATTTTATCGTGTCATATGTTGCAAGCATTCAACAAACGTAATCACATGTCAAGAGTAGTAAAACAACACTAACACCTACAGCGCCACCCATAGATTTCATGTTCTTAGACCATTCCTGTGCTGTTTCTAGGATATTTTGGGTGGTTGCTAGGGTGGTTAAATTCTGACTCAGGTCAAAAAAGCCCACTCCCACATTTATGATATTTTAGTCTGTAAATATGGGTTGGGTGCCAGTAAGTCTATGGGATTCTTTTGTCTAACATTTGGGCTCAAAAACAAGTAATATCAATTCCCCCATCATTAAGCTACACAATTTATGGTATCATTCATGTCAAATAGGGCAAGACAAGTTATGCACTAAAGTTTAATATTTAGGGTTAAATTGGCGATAATAATAGTGACGTGTTATTAACATATTATTAATGTATTATTCACATTAATCCAAGCATTGTTAATATTAAGCATTTATTAATTCTTCTCTAACAACATAGTGCAGGAAATTTTTTTCAAATATATATATTTCCAGTAACACTTGTTACACATGTTACATGTACTTACTATTATAATAACATGAATTATGCATAATTACATGTAAGTAACCCTAAACCAAACCCTAATCCTAACCTTAACCATATAGTAAGCACATGTAGTTAATTAATATTACTCAGTACTTAAATGTATAATTACACTGTAACAAGGACACCTTAAAATAAAGTGTAACCATATTTCCTGTACAAAATCAAGAATACCTTCTTGTCCAGTTTCAGCCATGTCAGAAAGCCTTTGGTGTCTGTGTATTGCAGACCAAAATACCAGACCTCACGCAAACCCACTGTTTTCACCACCTGAATACATCAACACAGAGGATAAAAATCAACCAGTTATATGTATGCTAAATGTATGAGTGCAAACTGTGATATCGACTATGATGTACATTTAAAACATATACTTAATCACCTCAGCGCTTGATAAGCATGACGTTATGTTGCAGCTCAAACAATGGGAGTCTCTAGTCTTAGTAGATTAGAATAGGAACTCTACACTAAAAGTTCATGCTATCAACAGGGAGGGAAAATACCACCCATCCAGACCTCTTATCAGTTAGGTGTGTGCAAATAGGCAGAGACGGTGTCCTCCACCTTATATTCCGTATGTCCTGTCATACCATGAGCCTCACCAATCACCATATAACAAGGTAGTTTAGCATTACTAATCTCAACAGTATCTGAAAAATGATTTACACCCAGTGACTATGAGCTTGAAATCGGGTGTGTAAAAAACAATGTTCTAAAGCAGCAGTTCTCAATCCTGTTCTTCGCGTCAGCCTGCTCTACACACGCTCTGCTCTGCATCTCTCTCTCTCATCTTTCTCATTCAGATCATCAGCTCAGCTCCAACAATGAATTGTTTCATTTATACAGTTATTTTCACATAGCTATGAGAAGCGAGCAAAAGTATGCAATTTGGTGCAGCTGCCGATATTTATATGACTAAAAACTAAGAGGAAATAACTTGTAATTGTAAGTCAACTAAATCTTTACACAACATCATATCTGTCAGACTTGTTTCCCTGTGTCTTGTGTTTCCACGTGCTCCCAGTGTTTCCTTACGCCCATATTTGGTTTTTCCTGTTTCCTGTCCTCATTTCATTTGATTATCTGTTCCATTAGTTCCAGGTGTGTTTTATTAATTATCTAGTTATCTCCTTGTTTAGTTCTAGTATAAATATGTTTCCCTGTCTTTAGCATCCGGTTTTGATTGTCTTCCCTGCCTGTGATCTGTGTTACATGTTTGGATGATTAAAGACTCTCCTTTTGTGAACTCCTCGTCTCCTCGCTCCTTCTTTCCCTTCCTTCAGAGATAACGTGACAATATCAGACTACTTACTTAAAATACATATAAATATCAGTTGCCATTCTATGTCTCCTAATATCTCCTCATTAGCACTTTATTTTACAGTTCTTTTCTGTGTGTATATACTATGTACTTATTATAACAATCACAACAACTGGGTAATAACTAGGTACTAACCATGAACCTTCCCCTAAACCTGCATTAACCCATGTAGTTACCTTGTACTATCCAGTACTTTCCAGGGTAAGTACATTGTAAGTACACTGTAAGTATACATACTGTAAAATAAAGTGTAACCATCTCCTCTATATACTTTCTAAGAAACGTCATAACAATAAATGTTCAAATAAATTTTCCACAAAAGCCTGCTCTATCATATTTGATACTCACATGATTGTTTTCTAAAAAATAATGTATGGATAATCAAGTATATCCGAAGTTGCTCCAGTCCAGTAAGTGTTTATTTTGAAATATTACTAAAAGTAATTCAAATTTTTCTTACATTTACTTTATAAAAACTAGTAAAGATTTCAGTCACACTATATTTTAACAAACAATTAACTATGACTTTTGCCTCAATAAACTCCTAATTTGCTGCTTATTAATAGTTAGTAAGGTAGTTGTTAAGTTTAGGTATTGGGTAGGATTAGGGATGTAGAATATGGTCATGCAGAATAAGTGCTGTATAAGTACTAATAAACAGACAATATGTTAATAATAGGTTTGCTAATAAGCAACTAGTTATTAGTGAGAATTGTTCCCTATACTAAAGTGTTACCAAGGTTTCACATCAAAAAGACACATAAACCTTTGAAGTGAATTATTGATCATATTGATAATTTAGAGGCCTTATTTACATATCAAATATGATGAATTAAGCTGTATAGGGTTAAAAACCACATAAAACAGATGATTCTTCACATGCCGTCTCAGTGGATGAGCTTTAAAAAAAACAGTCAGGAGGATTTCAGGAGGATATGACAGTTGCTCACCTGCTCAAAGAGCTGTTTGCCTGTTGTAACCGACTGGATTGCAAATTCCAGCTCGGCATCCATTGTGGTGACACGGACATTGATCTGCAGAGAATGAACATAAGTGAGTGTTTTTTCACTGTCATTGAATCAAGTATTGGAGTCAATTAAAGCAAAAATGTGTTGGTATTTGTACAGAAACATTAAATATGCTATACCATTACAGCAAAACAAAAGATTTGTTGGCCAAAAATGTTTAAAATGTTCATATAATTAATTATTTTACACAGTAAACACCTTAATTACATTACACCATTGTCATATCAGATATTTAATATCACATCAGTTGGAACATCAGCTATCAGAGGCATGTTAATTATAATCATGGAACGTTATGTTACCTAAACGACATGCCATTCTACAAAGCCACAAGCAATAAAGTCTTAACAGATCTGCATTATGTAATATCCTCCAGATGAGTGACAACAACGGAGATGATTTCAACAGATTCAACAGACATTCATGAGTGTGACAATATTAATTGATGATATATATATATATATATATATATATATACATATATATATACATAAAATCTATGAGGTTTAGTTTTAGATTTTATACAAAGCAAAGAAACAAACAAATCATACTTGTACTTAAAGGAATGCAAACAGTGATAAAACACTACAAATCTGTGTCCAATATGGCAAAAATCTCTTGTTCAAGTTCATGCTTCAGGTCAGCACACTTTATACAAGCTTTCATAACAACTCTGTGAACCTTGACAGAGCCTTACAAGCATTGTCAAAGTTGCACAACCTTCATGTGAACTTACTCTAGAGCTGTAAAGATAAACCCTTCAAACTTGTGCAACAAACATTAGCAGTTATTTTCAGTAAGCAAGACCCATCAACATTTAACACTTTCAACACTTCCTTGCTGTTATTCACAAAGCTTAAATACATGACCTTCATATATCCAGGATTAGCACATTTAGTGGCTCTAATCATGAGAAAAGCGACAACTGCTATAATACTCACACTGCAATAACTGTTACACCCTGGCGTTAGTATTTAGCCACATCAGCAAGTAAATAATCTGCATGTTTAGAACAGTATTGCTCACCTACTGTAGAACTTTTGGCACCTGCTGCTGACAATACAAAGTTTGACAATACAGTTTTCACTACTTAAAATTCTATAAATATCTGCGAGCAACCATAAATGGTATACTGTGGAAAATATTACTAATTTGAATAAAAAATAACAAATGGTGTGATGAAATATAGATAAAAGCTATATAAAATTTGTTGATTGCCTTGGATAAGGCATAGTTTAAGTTTAAGTTTGGGGTCTGTAATTTTTATTTGATTGTTTTTATTTCTGCTTTTGAAAGTCTATTATGCTCTCCAAGGCTGCATTTATTTAAAAAATAAATAAATAAACTGTAAAAAGAGTAATATTATAAGAGTATATGCTGTTTTCGTGCTCAAGATTTCTTCTTATTATCAAAACAGTTATGTTTCTGAATATTTTTGTGGAAACCATGATAGTTCAAAGTTCAAAATAGCAGCATTTATTTGAATAAAAAAACTTCTGTGACATTATAAATGACTTTACTATTACAGTTGATCAATTTAATGCATTCTTGATGAATAAAAGTAACCCATTCATGCTTTCACAAAACAAATCTTACTGACTCCAATGTTTTTGATGATTTTTATTGATTTTGATGATTTTTTTTTATCTCATTTAAAATAACAATACATTCAAATGTACAGCTAAAACGTAATTTAATTATAAATTACCAGTGAAATTATGGTGAAAATATATTACATTTAAAAGACAATACATGTACTTTCACAGTAAAATTTAGATAGATATTTTTATTAAGTACTACAATTCACCCTGTAATTTATACTGAAAATCAATAAACCAGTGAATTTGTCCACTTAGATTCTCAACCTCATTTTTAGCTAAAAATCAAGTATAAAGACGTTAATACAAACTACAATAAAATTGAAAGTACAGAGTGTCCACTCTTCTGAGTATCCTGACTATCAGTGTGACATAATGCAAATTAACCTTTATCAGCAAGCCCTTAGATAATACACAGTAGGCTTGCAACCCTGTCAAAAGAGTTTAAATCACTTTGGAATCTCTATATATGATAACCATACTTCACGCATAATTAGCAATATTGATTAACACATATACCTTTGAAAATCGTTTGTGTCTTGTCAGTAAGTGGCAAACAAGCTGCTTATTATTGGCATTTTCAGATTGTCCTTATCCAGAGCAAATAAATATTAATCCCAATGCCAGCATGGCAGATATAATCTAGAATCTTCAAAGAGTGTCCTCTCGGTTGGATTTGTCCTAACAATGGAACTGACTGCATGAGTGCTACTGTTTAATCCAGCAGTCACCATCTCCATGAGCAACCATCAGAGCTGCAAATTTATCTAACAGGAAGAAAGACCCGAAGTACGTCATAACACAGCGTGACGGCTAAACCTGCATGTCTGCATTTGCCTGAAGGGTACAGACTCACAAGCCGGTGCTAACCCACTCTCCTCAATTCACAGATAAGTGTTTGTGCTCAAGTACTTCTTCACAGGCTTAAAGAAGCTTTGGGTCTATATCAGATTTAATAAATGTATTTGGGTAATTCACAAATGGAAAAGGACATGAACTTGATAGAAAAAATAGATAATAGAAAAAATGTCTTTTAAGCTTTTAACCACTTTTAATCACATTTTTTCTCTGGTTTCTTTTAAAGATTTTGGAGTGTCACAAATTAATTTTAAAAAAGTACTAATACTCCATGCGTCCCGGGGAAGTCGTGGCCTAATGGTTAGAAAGTTGGACTCGTAATCGAAAGATTGCGAGTTTGAGTCTCGCACCGGCAGGGATTGTAGGTGGGGGGAGTGAATGTACAGCGCTCTCTCCACCCTCAATACCACGACTGAGGTGCCTTTGAGCAAGGCACCGAACCCCTGATTGCTGGAGCAATGGCTGCCCACTGCTCCAGGTGTGTGTGTGTGCGCGTGCATTTGTTCACTACTCACTGTTGTGTGCGTGCGCTTGGATGGGTTAAACGCAGAGCACCAATTTCGAGTATGGGTCACCATACTTGACAATACGTCACGACTTAATTCATATGAGTTCATGAAAGCTGCATGCACAGTAATTACAGTAAAACTGGGCTTTAAAGTATGTATGTGATAATCCTGGACTGTAAAAAATCAGGCTTTTTTTTACACATTTCAAAAAATAAAATTTGGAGGACAATTTTAAATGAACTAATAATAAACAACGTATAATATAATGGGGGATTTTTATTTGATTTTAACAAAATAATAATAATAATAAAATACAACAATTGTTGTGGTTGTAAAAAAATTCTGTAAAAAATATGTATTTGTCAAAAAAAAAAAAACAGTAAAAATATACATTTCAACATCCCACTCTTACCACTAAATGATCTAAAATATTTACAAATAAGGAAATAAAAAACCTTGAAGAATAAGCTGGTTTACCAGCTTTATCTCTCTTCAAGGTTAAAGGCAATTATTAGAGTGACATCGCATCCTGGTATTCAAATACTAAAGTCAAAAGTATGTTCACAGCAATACAATCTGCATCTAGCTAATCTTTTACTTTTGCGACATTCTGCACGCATGAACACAGCATGAACTCATCCTCATTGTCTAGTTAATGTGTAAAGACTCATACTCAAGCATGTTAACCATCAAATTAATAGTTAGTATCCTCCTAAAGTTTGAAGTCTTGAAATATAAAAATTATATTTTAATTTCAAGTATAAAAACTAAGCAATAATAAGATTGCTACACAATTTTACTCCTCAACATACTGATGCAATATAGTAATAAATAGCTGCTTTATCTTGATTTAACTGCTAAAGATTATCTTTTCTTTAAACACTGTGACTTTTAAGGTCAATCAGAACACATTACAAAAATATTGAATAAAATATGAGAAACTAATGTGAAACTTTTTGTAATGTGAGAGTCTTTATGACAGAGGCCTGTTGTAAGGCACATACAAAACCACTAAACAAGACAGGATTCTACAAATTTATCAACAATAAACATAAATAAAAATTAGGCTATTCTAGACATAATCAAATGGATTAATAAGAGATTTTGTAGGCCAGGCTAGAAAGACCACTCAAAAAATTTATAATTTACATAGCCTAGTTGTTCCCATTTATGACACTCTTGTCCTGTTTTGTTTTTTATGTAATTAATCTTCATGTTTAATAAAAAAAGAAAAGCGCTACTTACAGGCTTCGGCATTGTCAGTCTTGTGTTTGGACCAGCAGAAGAAAGAAACCAGAGCTCGCGACCGATCTGAACAGTGAACGCTAGAGACTCATTTCTGAGTCATTTTCGATAGATGGTGTCAAAGCCTCGCCCCAGCGATACCTAGTACGATAAGTTAGTTAGACCACTCGAGTTAAAGAGTGCCAGCCGGTCTCTGCTCACAGTGCACCTGCGCTGTAAAGTCGACCTTTGATCGGCGACGCGACCGAACTACAGCGCATTCACAGCCTTCATGACTTGAACCGGAGGATTCTTGTCGCGTCGTTAACAATGATAGAGGCTCTTTAACAGCTCTGTCACATTACAACATTACAGTCCATATACACCGGGCGGAGAAATATGGGCGCGGTTGAGGTTAATAATCTACTGCAAGGTGGATATCTGGACAGTTTTGGGCACTTTCTGTACTTTAGTAGGCTACAGGTGAGCTAATAAACACAAACATTCATCCCCAGAAAGTGTTTGAACACTTAAGAGGGTTAAAATTGATTAAATGTCACAAAATATAGAAAATGTTAATGAGCATTGTTGTGTCAAGAAGCATTGTTTTTTAAATAAAAATAGCAGAAGAACACCTTTCAAGCTAAACTTTATTGTAAATGTTTTTAAATGAATTTAAATTTGCACAGTATATATTGAAATAGCCTACTCTTCAAAAAAAGATTAATACCTGTTCTAAAAAATTTTATAGCAACATTCTAGCAACATTTGTTCTATCTATCTATCTATCTATCTATCTATCTACTTGTCTGTCTGTCTGTCTATCTATCTATCTATCTATCTATCTATCTGTCTACCTACTTGTCTGTCTGTCTGTCTACCTATCTATCTATCTATCTGTCTATCTATCTATCTACCTACTTGTCTGTCTGTCTGTCTATCTATCTATCTATCTATCTACCTACTTGTCTGTCTATCTATCTATCTATCTATGAACAAATGACTCTTATGATCTGGTTCGTTCTAAAGAACACAAGTTACCGGTTTGAATCAGAGCGGCTAATGAATCAACATATGACTCCATATAAATGCATCATTACTTTAGTATAGTTATTAGACTGCTTGCTGTCTCAAGTTTGCATAATTGATTCTGAATACTAAAAAAATCTGTATCGTACAAAGATTTATACAATACAGATTACAATACAATATTGAAAAATAAAGGTTACTTGACTGTGCCACTAAGAATGCAAAACTATTTAGCCTATGATATACATTACAGTCATGTCTTTATATGTTTATTCCTATTTTTATAGCATTTTTATAAGCCTTGTGAAAATACAATTAAAACATAAATCAGCCTACCCAATATAAGGAAAATCTAAAACCGTTTCCTAAAATATTGTTTCTTCTAATATTTCTTTAAATAATTTTGGTGGCTCTCAAGGTGGATCCTAACATGAAAAAGTGTGCAAACCCCTGACCTAATGCAATGACATTCATACATTTTGTGTGCAAATACTTTTGGGGGGTCACTGTAGGCCATGCTGATTTGATTTTTTTTTTTTAATAATTAAAACAATATATCTATCTATACACACACACACACACACACACACACACATATATATATATAT
>JAFVLL020025394.1:0-23567 GCA_021397915.2 Tor tambroides | reverse complement strand
GAAAGTTTTGATTTCATAATGTGTATTATGTTTCTCTGTTTGATACGACCAAACTGGTCTCATGACGGAAATATAGCTGTGGGAACTTTATCGCAAGGCACAAAATATGTACCGTCATGCACGTTTCGTGACATATTCAATGTGAGAGGTCCACTGAGTGGCGCTAAAAGAGTGTTCAGTTTTTTTCTCCAGAACAGATGAACATACATATGGTACGTTTTATGTGACGTTGGTTTTGTGCGTGTCACGGCAGTTCTGACTTGAAATGTCCATTCAGTGGTGCTATAACTCTAATGCTCTGTGACGTTTTAAAATAATGTACCATCTGCACTACACCTAAACCTACCTGATAGTATGAACAAAAGCGAATGTGACGTAAAAACGCAGTCTCAAGCATGCCGTTTTAGCTTTTTTTTTTTGATCTTTCATCTTTCAGCTCTTTCATCATGAGTCATGGTTTTGATGGGATTCATACCCAAGGATTACGCATCGTAAGTCCAATTCCGTGCCGGCTGAGCTACCGAGCAAGCTTGTTACAGTATGTCCGGAAAGCAAAACATATGGAGCTATATTCATAACTGTATACAAAAACGATTACAATTGCTCGCCGTTTTACTGCCTCTAGTGTTAATTTCTATTGGAAACTGCAGTGATATGTACTTATTGGTACGTATTTCACATCTTGCGAAAAAGTTCCCACAGGTACGTTTTCGTCATGAGATCAGGTAGGATACGACAGTGGTCTTGAACTCTATACTGACACCTGTTGTTGTGAATGTACTGTAGCCACACAAAAAAGTGGTCTCTGTTGTTTATATAACTGGAAAATCATACAACTTTTTTTAAAATTTGAAAATAGATTTAATATGCATCCTTATCATTTTGATGTTTTTAGAGAAATCAGGTAGGCTAACTAACATTTATTGATTCCAAAACAAACCGTAGAAACTGTAGTGAGTGAGTTTGTAATCCTCACTAAACCTTATTGTTTAGATTCATTTTCAAATTTACCGAATAGTGACCTTGACAGAGTTGTTCTATGTGTGATTTCTCACTGTGAAGTGTGTCTAAATGTCCCATGGCAACTAATTTATTCTTGAGGTTGTCAGACTCACCACTGTCATGCTGCTAGGCTGAATGTTTTTAGGATTGAGGGGAAAAGAAAGTAAGTTGTAGAGCAAAGAGTGTTTTTTTAACCATCCTGTCCCAGCTGAGTTCCTCTTTGAGCTAGAGGAGAAACGATGGGCCTCATTAATCATGTGGACATGATCACATTCTCATGAGAGAAAGTGAATGCGAGAGTGAAAGACAGTGTTAGTGTCTCACTGGAGCTGTCTTTGGTTACAATGCTTGTTAACCTGCTGTCTTGCCTCCCTCTTCCTCTCGTTCTCTCAGTCTGGTGAAGTCTTTGTTGCTCCTCAGGGTTTCACTTGAGGGAGTCCACAATTTTAAGCCAGCTTCTTGTCACCAACTCGCCGTAGAAACTTGTTAAAGTGAAACGTTCATGGTGGTCATAATGATCTCCTTCTGAGGATACACACCCACCTTCTCACTCACTGTGGGGAACTTTTGGAAGGAAATTTTTGGGAGAATCTTATGTGGCATTTCACAATCACAGCCAATCAGAACATTTTTGATGTTTAGTAATGTGGGGCAGGTTTTTGGACCAAAGAGATCACTGTGGTTGGGGTTATCTAGCATGGGACACCTTCAAGATGGTGTAGATGGTTGATCAGCTTGATTGCCACCGGTTTTGACCTTGCAGACCATCTTGGTCAGGCTGATTGGAGGTGATAGACCACTTTGGACTAGCAACAAATCATACAGCTAACCTTCTTCTAAAATGAGCTGTTGTTTTCCAGCATGGCAAATGGTAATGCCACCTGGATGCTGTTTAGATGGAGGTTTTTCTACTGTAACTGTTGATTCATTGCAAACTGGACATCCTCTCTTTCCCATTCTCTCTCATCCTTTGACTTTAACCAACTTTCATCCATCCACAGACATTCTCATTCCATCACTCAGCTCTCACAAACCTGCTATACGCCAAAGCTTGTCAAAGCACATTTACTGCTTAGACACAGCATATCCAAACATAGCGCACACCCAGAATGAACAAAGCCAGTGTCAATCAGCTGTCAGTGGCTAGAGAGAAAGAGATTTGAGACCTGTATAGCCAACTGTTCTGTGTTTTGCGCTTTGGCCTGGGGTGTTTGTGCTTTGTTTTATGTGTGTGTGTTGTAAGTACAAGTCCTACTGGCAGGGCCTCCATCCATCATATATTCGATCTGACAAAATGCACTCATTCATCCCAGCCCCAGGCAAGGGTCTTCTCTGCCCTTACAGAGATCAGCTCAGAAACCTCTAGTACTTTCACCTAAACAGCCATAAAACATGTTTGCATGACGTTTATTAAAATAATGCATCAAGTGTTACAGGAAAGAGAATCCAGCCTCTGGCTTTACGTGAACTCAGTTACATCTATGGTACTAATGACCAAACATCTTTCCAAAACACATACAAAATACTGTATTTACTTTTCATTCACTCTGCATTTAAGGAAAATGGATTGGAGGCATATCTAATGCCTTATACAGTGCCCTCCACTAATATTGGCACCCTTGGTAAATATGAGCAAAGGCGGCTGTGAAAATAAATCTGCATTGTTTATCCTTTTGATCTTTCATTCAAAAAGTTCACAAAATTCTAACCTATCATTGACGTAAAACAATTGAATGTGGGGGGAAAATCTCACTGTGAAATAAATGCTTTCTCTAGTTCATGTTGGCCACAATTATTGGCACCCAATTATTGCAACATCCTTTTCCCATGATAACAGTTCTGAGTTTTCTCCTATAATGCCTGATGAGTTTAGAGAACACCTGACAAGAGATCAGAGACCACTCCTTCATACAGAATCTCTCCAGATCCTTCAGATTTCCAGCTCCATGTTGGTGCTTCTTCTCTTCAGTTCACCCCACTCATTTTCTATAGAGTTCAGGTCAGGGAACTGGGACGGCCATGGCAAAAGCTTCATTTTGTGCTCAGTGACACATTTTTGTGTTGATTTTGAAGTTTGTTTTGGATCATTGTCTAGATGGAAGATCCAAACATGGTCCATTATAAGATTTCTTACAGAGGCAGTCAGGTTTAAGTTTTTTATCTGTTGGTATTTGATAGAATCCATGATGCCATGCATCTGAACAAGATGTCCAGGACCTCCGGCAGAAAAACAGGCCCACAATATTAAAGATCCAGCAGTATATTTAACCATGGGCATAGGCTACTTTTTATCCCTGTTTGCACCAAACCCATCTGGTGGGTTTGTTGCCAGAAAGCTCTTTTTTGTGTTTCATCTGACCATAGAAGCCAGTGCCATTTGAAGTTCCAGTCGTGTCTGAGAACTGAAAATGCTGGAGTTTGTTTTTGGATGAGCCAAGATGAGTTTTTGGATGAGTTTTTTTCTTGAAACTCATTTGAACAACATGTGGTGATGTAGGGGCTATTTGATATTTTAGGTTTTTTGACCCCAAGATTCAACTAATCTCTGTAATTCTCCAGCTGTGATCCTTGGAGAGTTTTTGGCCACTCAAACTCTCCTCCTCACCGTGCATTGTGACGCACGATATATATATTATGACATAGACACACATCCTCTTCCAGGCAGATTTGTAACATCTTTAGTTGATTGGAACCTCTTAATTATTGCCCTGATGGTGGAAATGGGGATTTTCAATGCTTTAGCTCTTTTCTTACAGCCACTTTCTATTTTGTGAAGCTCAACAATCTTGTTCTGCACATCAGAACTATATTCTTTGGTTTTACTCCTTGTGATGGATGATTAAGGGAATTTGGCCTTTGTGTTCCTCATATTTATAATCCTGTGGAACAGGAAGTCATGGCTGGACAATTTCATGCTCCTAGTCACCCTGGTGTGCTAAAAAAATGTAAATATGAATGGGAATATAATTCAGAGATATTTTACTCATAAGAATTTCTAGGGGTGCCAATAATTGTGGCCAACATGTATTGGAGAAAAACATTTATTTCATCATGAGATTTTCTCCCCATTTTCAATTGTTTTACTTCAATGATAGGTTAGAATTTTGTGAATTTTTGGAATGAAAGATCAAAAGGATAAACAATGCAGATTTATTTTCACAGCCGCCTTTGCTCATATTTACCAAGGGTTCCAATATTAGTGGAGGGCACTGTAAATTACAGCATGTATTTTGACAGTAATTGTAGGTATACTAAATATGCTACGTATATCTTCGTGGTTACACCTTTAAAACATACACAGTGCATATCTTTCATGATATAAGGTATGTAAATGTTATTTTTTTTGGTTCTAAAATCTCATTGGATGAACCACTTTTGAAGACTTTTTAAATAGCTGATTATATACTTGCAAACTTAATTTTATATTGAATTCTGTATTAATGCACTGTATTAATGCAACTTCTTGCAGTTTTCATTATATATACACTACCATTCAGATTTTTTTACACTACCATACCAAAGATTTTTGGTTTTGATTTTTTTGTTTCTGAAAGTCTCTTATGCTCACCAAGGCTGCAGTTATTTGACCAAAATACAGTAAAAAACTGAAATGTTATTACAAAATAACTATTTACTATTTGAATATATTGTAAAATGTAATTTATTACTGTGATGGCAAAGCTGAATTTTCAATAAATAAAGAAAAAGGGAATGTTTGCACGCATTCCACACAATATTTATTTATTTATTTATTTATTTATTAACAATGCAGCTTTTTGACTGATTAGGTCTTCGTCAGACACAAGTTGAATTTTCAGTCATTATTCCAGGCTTCAGTGTCACATGTTTCTTCAGAAATCATTCTAATATGCTGATTTTATGCCCAAGAAATATTTCTTATAATTATCAAGGTTGAAAACAATTGTTCTGCTTAATGTGTTGTGAAAAACGTTATATTTTTTTCATGATTCTTTGATTAATAGAAAGTTCAAAGAAATATGTAAAAATACATATAAAATCTGAAAGTCTTTATTGGCACTTTTGATCAATCTACTGCACCCTTGCTCAGTAAAAGTATTAAAAAAAAATCTCACTGACCCAAACAGTCTGTATTTATGTATCTATTTACTCACACAATAACCAGTATAAACAGTTTCCACAGTATATACAAGTTACAAGTAAATTATTTCTGGAAGAGGTTTGTGATTGTGTATGTGTGTGTGAGAGAGAGAGAGAGAGAGAGAGAGAGAGAGAGAGTGTGTGTGTGTGTGTGTGTGTGAGAATATGTCTGTTTTTTTATATTGTGACTGGAGCTACAGGAATATCTTCTCTGTCGTGTGGGATTTCTTTCTTTGAGTGATAAGTTGTTGTGGAGGTCAATCTAAACCAACCAGTGATTCATCACTATTGAGAATAAAGTTCTCACTGTATTCACAGACACATACTCGAAGGGACAGGTTTATGGAGATTGTGATTTGGCTTTGAACTTGTTCAGATCTACAACATGCAACAGCGACTAGAACAGTAGGACTGGGACGGTTGGAGGAAATACGCATACTTGTGGTTTGAGACAAGTGACATGTCATGTGAATCTGAGTAGGCGCACACAGAGGCCATGCTGTTTGTGTTTGCACGTGTGCACCCAGCCCTCGCTAAGTGCCGCCCTTATTGCATTAGAGAGAAAGATGCCACAGTTTGAAAAAAATTCAATCCAATCATTAACCTCATTCCTCTCTCTCTCCCTCCCTCTTTTTCTCTCCCGTTTCTCTCTCATTCTCTCCCACTACCTCTTTACAGTCTCACCGCACGATATACAAGTCCACCAGGTCACAGTGGAATAGCAGCCCCTCAGAAGAAAAACACAAGGTAGAGTCTTCAACTGTATCTGCCTGCTCTCGCTCTGTTCTGACACCTGAAACTCTCTGCAGACCTTCAGGCTAGAGACCGGGAAAGCCGATCTACGGATGTTCAAAGCTGTAGCAACAGATCTGGGTGATGGAAGTGGTATATGATAGAAATGCTTGCTGATGGTGTCCGTTCTTCAACTGTAGTCTGGCTTTTTCACATTTCAGAAATCTTTCTGGAGCTTTTCTGAGAGTTTTGAGCTGAATAGCTTGGTTGATTCAAAATGAACGGATGCAGAAAATGCCCGATGAACCCTAGATCTTGAATGCGGTTTATTTCTGACCGGAGGTTCAAGGTTTCAAGGTCCGGCAGCAGTTGTTTGGCCCTGAAAGCATTTGCTTCATCTCAGAGCTGGTGGGAAGCTTCGTGCTGGCGAAGCATTTCAAGCAGCCCCTGGCCAAACTGTTTGAGATATGTGATGGGCACTATGTGTGATATAGTGCTTACGCCACTGACAGCCTGATGGGTAGGGTTCGACTGACGGCATTATTTGCTCAAAGACAACATGTGTCTGCAGGGAGAGGAACAGGAACGGAGACGTTGCAGTTTTAATTGAAGTATCAGAGATCTGGGATCTTCTCTCAAAGTAGACACTCATTTTATTCAGTGTCCTGAATCAGCTTTTTCATACTAGACTCTGGTCTCATCCTAAGTTCAAATGTGCTGCATATTGGTATTATATAGATGTTTAGATACAATGCAGAGAAACATTGACACTTAATGTTATCAGTGGGCTGCACAACTGGCCATACCTTTTTTGAAAATCGGATCAGAAATGAGATTTATTGGTGGTTGCAAGTATTAACGCTTGGTTAGAAGCACCAGAAAATAGCATAAATCTTATATCAAATATCTCCCAAGAGAAAACTATAAAAATTGATGAATCATTAATGGCATTTTTAAGGCTTTTTTTTCTCCCAGATGATATCACTATACACTACCATTAAAAATTTGGGATTAGTTAAGAAATTAATACTTTTAATCAGCAAGGAAACATTAAAATTGACTGAAAGTGACAGTGAAGACATTTATAATGTTACAAAAGATTTCTCTTTCAAATAAATGCTGCTCTTTTCATCAAAGAATCCTGAAAAAAATGAAGCAGTAAAACTGGGTAACACTTTAGAATACTGTTTCTTACTTACTGCATAACTAATACGGAATTATTGAAGAACTAACAGGTAATTATTCATTAACACTTAACTCACTACTGTTAACTACTAAGGAAGATGTGTTAACTAATCAGTATGTAATACAATTTTAAGGATTGTGAACATTGAAGTAACAGTTAGCTAATCAATAACTAACAGCATTCCTTCATACCTCCTTAAGAACTACTATTAATTATCTACTAGTTAAAGGTTCAAGAAATAGCAACCATGAAGTAACTACTATGAACAGTCATACACAATTAAATTGAGTTGTGACCCTCTCATATAAATGTTATTAGCAGTAGTAGTAGTATGAAAATGCAATATTAATGAAAGCAATAAATTTTATAGAGGTTTTCCCTGTGTAGTGAATTGTTTTGTGAGTGTGTTTTGTAAGAAATCAGCTTCAGATAGGAACCCCACCTCCACTCCAGTGCCATGCGATAACTTACCTTAGTTTTTATATTTCATATACAGTACTGTATGTGTACCTCCTCAGCATATACCATATTACCATTAATTCAGTTCCTGTATGTAAGGCAAAGACTGAGGAAAAATGAAAATACAGGTAACCCATTAGTAATTAATAAAGAATTATCAAATAATTCTGCAGAACTTATATTTCACCTGAAACAGTAGGCCTATTCAAAAAGTGAAAATATAGTGAAACCTATAGTAATTAATTAGGAATTATCAGATAATTCTGCAGGAATTACTTAGAACCTGAAACAGTATTCTAAAGTGAAAATATAGGGAACTCATTAGAATTAATAAATAATTATCAAAAAATTCTGCAGGATTTATTTTAACCTATGAAATTAGTAGGCCTATTCTAAAGTGAAAATATAGTGAAACCTATAGTAATTAATTAAGAATTATCAGATAATTCCGCAGGAATTACTTAGAACCTGAAACAGTATTCTAAAGTGAAAATATAGGAAACTCACTAGTAATTAATAAATAATTATCAAAAAATTCTGCAGGACGTATTTCGAACCTGAAACAGTAGGCCTATTCTAAAGTGAAAATATAGTGAAACCTATAGTAATTAATTAAGAATTATCAGATAATTCCGCAGGAATTACTTAGAACCTGAAACAGTATTCTAAAGTGAAAATATAGTGAAACCTATAGTAATTAATTAAGAATTATCAGATAATTCCACAGGAATTACTTAGAACCTGAAACAGTATTCTAAAGTGAAAATATAGTGAAACCTATAGTAATTAATTAAGAATTATCAGATAATTCCACAGGAATTACTTAGAACCTGAAACAGTATTCTAAAGTGAAAATATAGTGAAACCTATAGTAATTAATTAAGAATTATCAGATAATTCCACAGGAATTACTTAGAACCTGAAACAGTATTCTAAAGTGAAAATATAGGGAACTCATTAGTAATTAATAAATAATTATCAAATAATTCTGCAGGACTTATTTCGAACCTGAAACAGTAGGCCTATTCTAAAGTGAATATATAGTGAAACCTATAGTAATTAATTGTAAGAATTATCAGATAATTCCGCAGGAATTACTTAGAACCTGAAACAGTATTCTAAAGAAAATAGGGAACTCATTAGCATTAATAAATAATTATCAAAAAATTCTGCAGGACGTATTTCCGAACCTGAAACAGTAGGCCTATTCTAAAGTGAAAATATAGTGAAACCTATAGTAATTAATTAAGAATTATCAGATAATTCCGCAGGGAATTACTTAACCTGAAACATATTTCAAAGTGAAATATAGTGAAACCTATAGTAATTAATTAAGAATGTATAATTCCACAGGAATTACTTAGAACCTGGAAATGTATTCTAAAGTGAAAATATAGTGAAAACCTATAGTAATTAATTAAGAATTATCAGATAATTCCACAGAATTACTTAGAACCTGAAATAGTATTCTAAAGTGAAAATATAGGGAACTCATTAGTAATTAATAAATAATTATCAAATAATTTACAGGACTTATTTCTAACCTGAAACAGTAGGGGCTGCCTCTAAAGTATATAGTGAAACCTATAGTAATTAATTAAGAATTATCAGATAATTTAGGAATTACTTAGAACCTGAAACAGCATTCTGTATGAAAATATAGGGAACTCTATTAGTAATTAATAAATAATTATCAAAAAATTCATAGTGACGTATTTAACCTGAAACAGTAGGCCTATTCTATGAATAGAGAAACTATAATTAATTAAGAATTATCAGATAGTTCAAGATAATACTTAGAACCTGAAACAGTATTCTAAAGTGAAAATATAGTGAAACCTATAGTATTAATTAAGAATTATCAGATAACTTACAGGAATTACTTAGAACCTGAAACAGGTTCTAAAGTGAAAATATAGTGAAACCCTAGTAATTAATTAAGAATTAATGATAATTATTTAGAAATTACTTAGAACCTGAAACAGTATTCTAAAGTGAAAATATAGGGAACTCATTAGTAATTAATAAATAATTATCAAATAATTCTGCAGGACTTATTTCGAACCTGAAACAGTAGGCCTATTCTAAAGTGAATATATAGTGAAACCTATAGTAATTAATTAAGAATTATCAGATAATTCCGCAGGAATTACTTAGAACCTGAAACAGTATTCTAAAGTGAAAATATAGGAAACTCACTAGTAATTAATAAATAATTATCAAAATTTGAGATCTATTTGAACCTGAAACAGTAGGCCTATTCTAAAGTGAATATATAGTGAAACCTATAGTAATTAATTAAGAACAATTATCATGATAATTCCGCAGGAATTACTTAGAACCTGAAACAGTATTCTAAAGTGAAAATAGGGAACTCATTAGTAATTAATAAATAATTATCAAAAATTGTTGGTGACTTATTTCAACCTGAAACAGTAGGCCTTCTAAAGTGAAAATATAAGAAACGAGAAAATTAATTAAGAATTATCGGATAATTCCACAGATCACTAGAACCTGAAACAGTAGGCCTTCTAAAGTGAAAATATAGTGAAACCTATAGTAATTAATTAAGAATTATCAGATAATTCCACAGGAATTACTTAGAACCTGAAACAGTATTCTAGTGAAAATGAGAGAAACCTATTAGTAATTAATAAATAATTATCAAATAATTCTGCAGGACTTATTTCGAACCTGAAACAGTAGGCCTATTCTAAAGTGAAAATATAGTGAAGCCTATAGTAATTAATTAAGAATTATCAGATAATTCCACAGGAATTACTTAGAACCTGAAACAGTATTCTAAAGTGAAAATATAGGGAACTCATTAGTAATTAATAAATAATTATCAAATATTTCTGCAGGACTTATTTCGAACCTGAAACAGTAGGCCTTCTAAAGTGAAAATATAGTGAAACCTTTAAGTTGGATAGTTATGGCAAGACAGTGGAGTTGGGGTTCCTTTCCGAAGCAGATTTCCTACAGAACATGCGCACAAAGCAATTATTTACCATACAGGCAAAAACATAAGGGGTGAAAACCAGAAAGGCGTAAGTGACATTTCACCAACTTTACAGGAGGGCCAAAACAAAAATTTACCATAGGTTGATCTGATTTTGTGCACTGATTTCAACTATTTGTAATAAAAATGTGTACACTCATGGATGACAGTATACTTTTGCCAGTAGAAAGAGCTCATCAAGAGCTTTCATTTTATATATATATATATATATATATATATATATATATAATATCTCCATTTCACCCAAAATGTCACTTACACCCTTCTGGTTCTCGCCCCTCGTTATGCACAATTATAGTAATGAGTCCTTTTGGGTGTGAAACAAACAAAATGCATATTTAATTTCCATTATAGGCAAATAATAGTAGTGGACTGTAACAAAGTTGCTACTGTAGTAGTACTTTGTACTTGTCTTTTACTCAAGTAATTTTGAAAATGAATAGGTCTACTTATAATTTACTGGAGTAATATTTTGTCTGGGTATCTGTACTTTTACTCAAGTACTTGATTTGTGGGCCACCACCTGATAGTGACTATTTGCGTATAACTGTTCAGTAGTAGTTATTTCATAGTTATTTTCCTTGAACCTTAACTAGTAAATAATTAATAGTAGTTCTTCAGGAGGTATGACAGAATACATTAGTTATTTATTAGCTAACTGTTACTTAACACAATCATAAAATTGTATTACATACTGATTAGTTAACACATCTTCCTTAGTAGTTAACAGTAGTGAGTTAAGTGTTAATGAATAATTACCCATTAGTTCTTCAATAATTCCTTATTAGTTATGCAGTAAGTAAGAAACAGTATTCTAAAGTGTTACCTAAAACTGTTTTCAGCATTGATAATAAGAAATGTTTCTTGTGCACCAAATCAGCATATTAGAATGATATCTGATTAAGTGTGTGTGTGTGTGTGTGTGTGTGCGTGTGTGTGTGTGTGTGTGTGTGTGTGTGTGTGTGTGTGTGTGTGTGTGTGTGTGTGTGTGTGTGTGTGTGTGTGTGTGTGTGTGTGTGTGTGTGTGTGTGTGTGTGTGTTTGATCAAATAAATGCAGTCTTGGTAAGCATTAGAGAGTTCTTTCAGAAACATTAATACATCTCACTGGCCAGTTGTCCAAAAATATTCAAAAATCTTGTCTGCTGTGAGTTCACAAATGAACGATCACCAGTTAATTAATTTCAGACTAATTTTTAATTAGAGTTAATTAATATTTGATATGTTCCAGTGATAGGCTGGCGGGTTCTATTCAGTTTTATTATTCATGAATAAATCTTTTTTTTTTTTTTTGGAGTACATGTTAAAATTAGTGTTAATTTTAGCAAATTTATGAATTTACTTGTCATTGGATATGAGGCTTCAGAGGCGATGAATACACACATACATATAATACAGACTCCTGTTTGTTTCTTCAGAGAGATGCATATGAAACTCTACATCTGAGGCCTAATTGATCAATTCAGCACAAGATTATTGTACAGTAATCTGGGTTAGAGAGAAAAAGGTAATAACCTATAATCTTGTTTCTTAAAGGAATGAAAGCAGGATAGATAATGTATAAAATTAGCTGTCCTTTAGAATCTAAAACTTTCAGCTATATTCAGTGTACTTCAGTTGGAAAGATAGTATTAAGATTCACCGGAGATGACAGAAGCAGTCTTATTTGATCCTTAAACACCCTGCTCTAAATTTTAATAGGCATAATTTGAAAGATTTTTATCTTGCATAAGGCCTTTTTATGTATGCGAGACACAGATTGGATAAGATGTGACGCGTTATTAAAATTCATTGATTATGCAGAAGTTGAGACGTTTCACAGTTGAACTCCGTCAAACCCTCACGGTTTTCATCTGAGCCCCATTGACGTTTTAATTATTACCCTAATATATACAAGAGCAAATCCAGAGACCTGGTCTTCCAGCTGACCACCTCAGATTCAGGTACTGATTTTCAGTAACCGTCTTTAAAGCAGAATATGTCATGTGTGCACCACTAGTGTCATCAAACGAACTGTAAAAAACTTGAACGTTTTAAGTTTTTCTGTTTCTGTGCCATTGGCCAAACAAACAAATAGTCCCGCCCCCAACTCATGCCATTGGTTGAGCCAGTGTGTTGCTGTGACTGCTTGGTTGGGATGTCCAAAAAGAGCATTGCTTTGAAAGTATCATGGATTTTTCAGGCAAATCAACCTATAAATGTCATGCTTGTCTCTAAATATAAGTCGGGATAGAATAAAGTCTTTTAGTACAGAAAAAATTACACACCGCAGCTTTAATTCAGGTCTATTTTAGCAACGTTCTCTGTCTTCGGATGCCTGGTAAGCACTAAATTTATCCTCTACAGGCATATTTGTGTTTGTGAATGTATACATGATACATATTTATCCAAATCATAGTCTAAGGAACATTTCAAGACCAAATTAGAAAACCAAATGTCTTATAAATGCTGATGTCAGATGCTGCCTGTGTCTTTGAACCGGGCCAAACTGAATCTGCTCACTTTTGATGTGTTTACAGGGGAAAATCTGCAGCATTCTGCAGATTTTAACATGATAAAATGTGCTATGTGCAGCTGAGAGTAACACAGTCTTACTGATTTACTGAATTAGTCTGAATATATAATAAACAAACACACAAAGCCCAGTGGTAGTCTGCGGCACTCTCTACAGACAGATTCTGAAACTAAAACATCTAAAACTCTTCCATTCAGACTCTGTCCTCAATTCAGACACTGATGTCCGTCCCAATTTTCACCAAAATAACCTGTCTGAGAAGTAGCATTGGATATGCTTGCATATTATCATAGCTGGCGATGGTGGCCTGCACAACAGGTTAATGGGGAAGAGCAGAAGTGCCTGATGGGAAAGGAGGGAGTGATGAAGCAGTGTCATTAGAGGCTTGATGAGACATGCACCTGAACTGCCTGAATCATCATTCTCCAATCCATCATTTCTAGGAAAGCTATTTGCTCTGAATCTGTGTAATAAGACTTTTCAAAACATTTGATTAGTGATGAGAATTTCAAATGATGATGGGAATTTCAGATGGTTTTTAAAATGAAACTATAACTAGGTCCTTATTCGGTCATCAATTTGGTTTGTTAAAATCAATTGTCTATTGCCGTAATCAGATTGGAGTAAAATGAAACATCTCTGTTTTGTGTGAAATTAAATCAGCTCTAAGAAACAGTGCCAGTGTCAAAGAATGTTAAATTCCGGCTGTTTTGTTCCCCCACGACATGTTTATAAACCGTTGTTAGGCTGATATGTCACAGGGTCGTGTTTCCCAATTAAAAACTGGCACTCATGAGTCATTAACAAGCTTTGTGCATGGGTAATTCATCAATAATGTGAATACAACATGGGACAATACAATGAAACACACACACATACCCCAGGCTAGTTTTATTGCAGATTTTAGAGCAATTAAGAGATGTTTATTGTGTTGACATATTGAAAAATTAGCTGTTTTAGAAGACACTTTATATTAGTCAAATCATTATTTTAAATGCTATTCATTTATTGGCTTGAATGTTTCACTGTCAAACAAGTGAGTGTGTTTTCTGTTTAATTTATACAGCTGAATATATGACTAACCTTCATTTGATGTAAATATTCACAATATTTCATGTCTTTACAGCTGTTGAGTAATAAATTCTTACATAATTAAGTAAATCAATAAGTACATAAATAAAATTGCTCCTTGCTGTAAGGCCAAATGTGTCCACAGAAGGGAGGGAGAAATAGATAGATAGATAGATAGATAGATAGATAGATAGATAGATAGATAGATAGATTTATTGTTTATTTTAATTGTAAAGTTTTATTTAAAGTAATTTTGTTGTGTTTTGTCATTTTAAGTAGTTTTTCATTTTTAAATATAATATTTGATATTTGAAACACACACACACACACACACACACACACACACACACACACACATATATTTCTCTTTATGGTTTCAGTTATAGTTAGCTATAATAACCCTGTTCTGTATGTAAGTTTGTATGGTTTGTATGTAATAATGTCCTGTGATTGAAACCCTAACTAATACGTGTGTGTGTTGTGTGTTACAGGTTACCAGGTCCCTCCAGAGTCCCCGCTGCAGGCAGCGGCAGTAGCAGTAATAAAGCTCACGGATCCTCAAACCTGAACAGAAGGAGCCAGAGTTTCAACAGTATTGACAAGAGCAAACCACTTCAGTATGCTAGCGGCAATGACAGAGGTGAGCAATATACAGAATCTTAATATTAAAATCAAGGTTTCTGCATATTACTCAAATGAAACAGCAACAACTATATCCTGTTATCCACTAGATGGTGCCAACATCACAGGAACAATAGCTCTGTGGCACAGGGCAAGATGCTCTGAGGTGGTTCCCTCATGCATTTATTATTACATTTTCATAATGACATACTGTAAATCTGTGGAAAAACACAATTTCCTGGGAAATTAAAGTATAATATTGCACTGTGGTTCCTGTCTGGTGTGTTATTCACATCTGAAAAGGTGATCTGCCCTCAGCATTCACTGTCCTCCCCCTATACAGTTTATTTGGAGATGACGTTCGTGTTATATTTCTACGTCTTCCACATAACAAGTCTATTCAGAGTTCACTTCAGATTTCATCTTCCTGTCAAATCCGAACCATCATTCAAAGCTGACTTCGTAAAACCACATGGCTATTTAGCCACCAGTGTGTAAATCTCCACAGGCTAGTTGGTTACTTCATAAATCTGCGCTAGACCTGATGGAGTGTGTCGATTGAAGTCGGGTTGGGAGTTCAAAGATGTGTGACCTGTATTTTGCCCCGATTCACCCCTCACAGCAAGAATCCGTGAACAAAATGCAACTGATTTCCCTCGCAGACTGTTTGTTTTGGCTGTACTGCCCAGTTAGATTTATACCGGACTTTACTGGTCCTCATTCGTTGTTAGCACAGATGCTGGTGTTTCCAGACACTGGTTACGAACAGGGCGAGACGGTACACACAAAGCTAGACAGAGGGTCTCACATGGCAGATGGGGCTTTGATGAATCAGAGAGTCCTAATAGGCGACGTCTCTCTCGAAACCCATTCCTGCCCTTTTCCATCAGGCCTGACATTACTCAAAACCTTGATTTACAGGGCTACTGCGCTAATACTTCCACAGATGAGAAAAGCAAACTCCCATCTGCCTTTTTTCCCTCATCTTCCTTTTTCCCCTATCCAAATAGTCTGCCGCACTGAAGGAACTATGGGAGGGGCTGGGAGGGAGAGGACAGAGCTCTGTTCCAAAACCTAGTGAGCTGCCTACCTAGCATTTTAAGGCATCGTAGGTGTACAGTTGACACAAAAGCTGTTTCATGCAGTAGGCAGAAAAATTCTGCTGCCTTGTGAGATACAGTGTTTTGGCCAAATTCTAAAGGTGCAGTAATATTAGTGAAGTTTCGCAGGGAAAACAGATCTGTTGTCAATAGTGTAGCTATGTATGAAGCAAAGCTCACACAGCAGTAGCTTTCAAACCAATCATCTTTCTATTGGTCAACATGGTGAATCTGTGTGACCAACTTGAACCCATTGCCAAATCTGCATGTGGAAATCTATTGCCCTCATTCAAAATTGAAATTGTGTGGATTTCTACCAAAATTACTGAATTTTTAGTGTGAAAACAATATACAATCCCCTGGTTTCACAGACAAGGCTTAAGCCTAGTCCCAGACTAAAATGTAATTCTGAGCTGTTTCAACTGAAAGGAACTTGCGCTGACTGATCTTAAAATATATCAGTGCCTTTGTTTTGACTTAATATGCACATCAGTAATGTTTTTTTTTCTAAGGCATGTAAATAAAAATTACTTAAATGTCCTAATTGAACTATGGCCTAATCCTGTCATAGTCTAAGCCCTGTCTGTGAAACCAGGCCAGTATTATATATAACAAATAAATGTGATGGCACATTAAGGCAGCATAACATGTATGCTTCATAGGGGAGGCTATCCCAGAATGCATTTCTGAAATGCAATAAGAAACGGTCTGGTACATGCATGAATGGGAGAAATTGTGAGGTGTGTTGCGCTTCACAGTTAAAAGAGACAGTTAAACCTGTTAAAGAGGCATTCTGACATTAAAAATATTGGCTGTACCCTTACAAAAATTAACCATGGTTTTATTAGAGACAAAACCAAAAAACCATGGTTACTATAGTTAAACCATGGTAACCACAAATTGACCATGGTTTTGCTGCACTAACCATAGTTTAACCATGGTATTTGTAGTAAAACTGTGGTTATGCAAATGGTAATCAATGCAACAAAAAAACACACTTTTACTACAATAAAACCATGGTTAATTTTCATAAGGGTAGGAATAGAATTCCCGCTGTTAACCCTCTGGGGTCTGAGGTGATTTTGGGGCCCTCGAGATGTGTTGACATGCCCTGATATTTGTGCTTATTTCAGATACTTATAACATACTATTGACCAACATGTATTTTTTTTGTATTCAGCACAAACTGTGCTACAATAATATGTGACCAAGATGGATGTACATGTTTGCATTTTGTAGAAAAAAAATATTATGCGTGGTTAGTAAGTTTTGGGAAAAAAAATGTAGCTGAAATAAGGCCATAAAACCCACACTAAATAGTCCTAAATAGTCCTGAGTCCTAAGAGCAAATCACCTGTTTGTTTACACCACAAAACATGCATTAGCTGGATCATCCTGAAAAAATACAGTTTTTTGGGAGTAATTTGAGCTTAAAAGTACAATTTTTATGATACGATTGTTGTAGAATTTTATTCCTGATTTAAAATGTGCTGTCAAAGCATAATTTTTAACAGCAGTTAGAAATTTCAGGCTGTCCCTGTTTAAATAGATCAGGGATTTACACATTTTTTGTTAGCCAAATTCCTTTGACCTCAAATATTTTTTGATGACACATTCACTTGTTCACAGTTCTTTGATGTTGGTTATTGTCTCAACTTTGTTATCTTAGCAACATGCTAATATCTAAATTGTGAGTTGAGTCTAATTTGTGCTTCATTCTGCCTACATAGAATGTTCAAAAACAGTCACTTATGGGGTTTTATGGCAGTTAGGATGCTGCCATTGTTGCCCGCTAGGCAGCTCACTAGATTTTGGAACAGAATTAGCATGTAGTCTTTCATTTTTATGGCTGGCTTGAATACAAATTTCATAATCCTAAATTTGACCTTTAACTGATTTAATCCTTAACCTCAAATCTGTCAGCACCCTGTGTTACCATCACCTACGTATTTCAGCACAAAGCCTCTCTGTGGACGTAAATCTCACGCTGTTTATAAGCCCTATGCCAAGGTAATGGGCACAAACATTTGCATGTTAAGTAGTCTTGTATAACAAAGCTAATTTCACCATTCACACTGGCTGCAGGAGTGAATCAGCATGTTTGCTAGCATTAGCTCAGTTTTCAAAAGCACTGTGTCCAATTCCTGGATTACTTTGAAGGAAATCAGTGTTATTTAGTACATTCATTGAACTTTTGGAATAGGTTCATACAGCAGCACCTGTGATGAAGATGAGAGAGATATATCAGAGCTGGGCAGAAGAGATAACAAAGAGAGCCAGAGGCGAAGAAAATGGCTAATGCAATCCATTCTGGATTAGACAATAGTAAATTAAGATGGAAAATTGTCAATTCCATGTTTGCTGTCATTACACCTGTTAATGTGTTTGTTTTGAAATGTGTGTGGCATCCTATCAGACTTCCCAGAACAAAGTGGCATTTCACTTTCAACACATAAAGTGGTGTGGAGAAAAGTGTAGCTATGGTAACCACGTTTCGATGATCTGGTGTGTGTATGTGTGTGAGAGAGGCTGTTATTTAAGCTGCTGTTATCTCCAAAGACGGGGTTAATTTAGCTGACACATGCACTGAAGCCCGATCCACACAGTGCTCATTCACAGTCCAATCACTGTTCACTCTACAAGATTTTCAATGGAACCAAATGAAGTCCCATCTCCTCATTTTTTCTTTTGTGTTTAGAATTTTTCAGCTTGACTCTTTGATACACCTGGGTGCAAATCAAAGTTAGGGACAGCCTGAGTTGCCACAAGATTAAGTAGATTTACTTGCATTTTGTTGCATCTATCTATCTATATTCTTTTTCATATATATTTTTATTTTCTTTCCTTCTGACATTATTTTTAATACACATTTATGGCTCAAATTCACATTGCCTTATTTTGTCTGAATGTTTAAATTTTTAAATTTTTATTTTTTTATTTTTTTGTAATGAACCATTCTCATTTGGGAAATTGTTTTTGTCATCAATATAATGTCACATTGTAAATTTGTTTATTTATTTTTATTATTTTATTTTAAGTAAAAATTCCATTCTTAAACTCCCCTTACAAAGTACTGGAGACAGTGCCTTGGTAAATTGGTGGAATTAGATGGTATTACCATGGTATTTTTCGTATATACCATGTTACTGTATGATTACATACATAATTTTTTGTCAGTAATGTATAATCCACTGAGATCTAGTCAAAGTAATCCGATTTATGTACACTAAAATTGTAAAGCATTTTAAGTCTGGGCCGTGAGCTTAGCAATAGGAAGTTGTCGTCATTGTATCATCTTCATTATCATCATCATCATCATCATCGGACTGATACTCAAGGCCCAGACAAGTTGTATTTTAAAGAAGGTTACATTTCTGCATAGTCACGCTCTCAAGGGACTGATATATGTAAATCTATGTTTCCCCCTCATGAACATGATCTATTTATGTTGGATGAAGTATGTTTATATATGTTATTATGTGAGCCATGTTGATTCTGTGCAAAACATCACTGCATTTACAAAGAACAAGAGGGTATCTGGCTACAACAAAGTATTTGAAGTCCCACAAAATCAATTTAGGATCCAATTTTCTGCCTGAGTGCATTGCAGCATTGCTTGGGATTTCAGTATGCGGTGGGATTGCAGAGTAAAGATTTGGACGGAGCGCTATCTGTTCCTCATGTGTTTGTGGGATGCTTTGCCTTCCCACAATCTCTTTCCACTTATGCTAATATTTGATTATTGTTGTAATAATTTTTCCTCCTTGCCCAAGACAAACTTTGTATTGCTTCTATGGTGTAGTTATATCAGTCTAACAGATGTGTCCACTGTGTTTCTCTGATACAGAGTCGGTGAAGGGAATTCCTCTGCCAGGCAGCATGAACGGCAGTGGCTCGGTGCCCTCCAGCACCAGCGGGCAGCAGCTGGCCTCTGCCATACCCTCTCCCACTGCTGGAAAGACCTGGCGCAGCAAGTCCATGAACATGAAGCACAGTGCCACCTCATCTATGCTGGCCACTAAGCCGCCCAGCCCAACCGCTTCCCCAACCCCTCCCTCGTCGTCCGATCGCCTCCGTCCCCCAATTACAGACTCCTCCAAATCAGCCCCCGGCAACCAGCGCTCCATGTTGGAGAAATTCCGGCTCATCAACCCTCGATCTGCATCCAGAACCTCACCCTCAGTGGCCGAAATGGCTCTCCAGGAAGAGGACGATTTGTCGGAATTTGGCGATGAGGGGACCTGCAGTCCCACACCACCCTGCGGGATCTCAAAACAGCAGGGGAAGACCCCCGCATCTTCCTTTCCACCCCCAAACAAGACCAACAACTGCAAGAACCACAACAATAAGTCCTTGCCACAGCCCAAAGACAAAGAGGACAAGAACAAGACCAAGAGCAAAGCAAGTACGCCACCCAAAGAGGAGCCAGTGATAGTGGAGCCCTCTAAGAAAGGCTCCAAGATTGCCAGCCTCATCCCCAAAGGAAGCAAAACATCCGCAGCCTCTGTGAAAAAAGAAAGTGCAATCCCCGCCTCCAGCGGCATCCCCAAGCCTGGTCTGAAGGCTCCAACAGCGACCTCCAAGCCTGCAGCAAGCCAACCCAGTGTACCTGCAACTAGTGTACCTGCTACAGGTGGTGAGAAGACCAAACTTAGTAAAGGTGGTCAGTCTATATATATGCAGAGATCTTTGGGAGGATTGGAGAATCGGAAGACCAGCATGGTGTCATCAACAAGTACCTCAGCGCTTTCTGGATCCGCCACATCTGGGCTGTGTGGTGGAGGAGCTCTAGGAGGTAATGGGGCAGTACAACTTCCCCAGCAGCAACAACACAACCATCCCAACACAGCAACCGTCGCCCCCTTCATGTATCGGTGAGTGATTCTTAAACGCAAATGCACATGATTGTTGCATTTTCATATCTCTTGCTTTGCATATTGTGAATGATGTTTGCTTGGTAGTAGCTTGATGATTACAGGTCTGGATCTGTCATGTTCAATCTCAGAAAAGTACATAAGATCCCACTTCTCTCTAGTAAAAAAGTAATATAATTAAAATATATTTATTTCATGCAAAGTATAGTTAAAATCTATTAGCATATTTATTGACGTATCGCTCGAAACTTACTGAAGAATTAGCGCTGAAATGGCATGGACACAGTTATTTTTGTGCCTGACCTAATTGAATATGTAGGAGTTTCCCTTTCAGACGCAAAATTGATGGGAGGAGAGTATTCTAGTGAATCGCGCAACGCGATTTACTAACGTTTGCACTCGTCAAATTACTGGTATTTGCGCCATAATTTAACGCCCAAAAAAAGCATGTCTTAAAGCAGGCGGTAATTTGCGCTGCTCTTTGTATATTGCGCTGGTCATTATGGAAACAATCTGGCTGCGTCTGTGTTTTTGAGTGTGCGCATTGTCAGTAAATCACACGCAGAATTTTTCCCTCCCATTTGTGCTTTTATGGAATTGTGCTCTAACGCTAATTTGCCCCGTTTAGTATATCTGGCCCTTTATTTGGAGTATTACTTGTGCGCAATGCACATTTCATAATATTAAGCCTGAAATGTGTTTTAATATCTCTATTGATGAGGACTGTATGATCTTTGAATAATATCTGTCTTTAGCAGACTTTAAGTATACCAGTTTAGTATACTAAAAGTACAGTTACAGGTTTTTTTTATTAAGTACATAAATATATAAATGTATTTGTAGTATACTTATCATGAAATAAATGTATTTCAAATATATTTTAGTACATTTATTTTTCACTAGGGCTGTCACTTACATTTATCATTGTGCCCTAGCAAGATAATTAATGGCAGGTGGGCTTTCCTTGTGATCAGTGTACTTCGTCCCTTTGGATAAAATTATTTTAGAACTAACATTGTTGGACAGAACAGTTCATTTGGACAGTACTGGTCATTTTTCAGACTTACTATGTCCTCATCATAGACCCAGCTGACTTTTAGTCCTGGCAGGGCTACTGGGGTCCATTTATCCAATGATGCTTAGAGACATAAAAGGGCAAGACTCAGACAAACAGACAGATCTGGGTTCCTGGGTTCTATTCTGGGGTGTGGAATCATTATCATTATCCATGAGACAGCAGGACCATGTCTCTGTAATTACCCTCAATAGACAGGCAAAGGTGAAACCCTCATCCCCAGGAGGTCCAGAATAATTACCTCATCTTTTACTTATTCTGCACACCACTAACAAGACTGATACTTTAAAGAATCTCTGAGACCAAATGTAACGGGTGTAACAATTCGTAATCACTAATCATGAGGATACACCATAAACAATACAAAAAATATAATATCTTTTAATATAATATCTGCGTGAAAGATCTACCAAAATCTGGATGTTTTAGAGGTGGCCTGGTGGGAAGTGCACATGCTCCGATATGTTGCACAGTGGTGTTTCTATGCAGGCAACCTGGGTTCGAATCAATCATTTCTTCACTCTGCTGTCAGTTTGAAGGCAGAATGAGAAATTTGGAGGATGTCTTGTTAAATCTGACTGTAGGGGGTGATGTTAACAGAAAGGATCCCTTTTCAGTATAGACTGTCTGACCAGACGGAGTGAGACCCCTGAGACTGACAGAGCATCATAAAGCATCGTTAATTACAGGCAAATACATGTTGAACCAGCAATCTATCTATAGTTTATCAAACCAGCTTCTAGATGCGCAAACAACACACCCACTGTTCATCTGTCCCTTGTGTCACCTATCCAATCGCGCAATACTTTGTAAGAAAAAGCAGCGGGTAAATGTCTCATCTCCACAGTATTATTAGCCCGAGTGGGAACCGCTGAGCCGTTTGCCAGACCGCCTCGTTTGCGGGCGTGGACTGATGACATCACAAATGATGACTAATGAGGGTGAATAGGTTAGAGAGGAGGAAGAGGAAGTGGGAACAGAAAAGAGAATATGTGATTGATGGGCAGAGGGCATTCATAACAGTTTGAGTCAGCTTATTAAAGAGACAAAGAGAGTGTTAATGGGCCTGACATGAAAGACGAGAGAGTGTTGGAAGCGAGAGTGGAAGGTATTGTCTTTGAGCGATTGTGGATGTTCAGTAACAAGTTTAATCCTTTGCTTGAATAAAGAGCTCTCAAACCCAGTGACCCCTGTCTGACATACCTGCACAAACTGAACCTTAAGAGTTTAACAGTTCTCATAAAAACACACCCTTGCCACAGGTTCATTATTCACAGCCGTTTTCTTAAAGCTGTATTTGGCATTCTTAGTGCCGTCTCATAAGGATTATAACCTAAAGTCTTTATGGAATTTTAAACTGGAGCCCTTATCACACTCCCCTCCACCGCTGCAGATCTTCCTCTCGAGAGCTTTGCTTGACACTGTAAAACCCGCAGGGCTGCGACAGCACTCAACGGTGTGCGAGACGCTGCATTTTGAACAGGTCCACATTGTTATCTACAACAGGGTCAAACTTTTTGGCATACTTGGCAAGGGCAAGTGAGTTGAGAAAGTTGTATTACCAACCTCAAAACTGTATTTTTTGTGATTTTAATTATATATACAGTGGGTACGGAAAGTATTCAGACCCCCTTACATTTTTCACTCTTTGTTATATTGCAGCCATTTGCTAAAATCATTTAAGTTCTTTTTTTTTTACTCATTAATGTACACACAGCACCCCATATTGACAGAAAAACACAGAATTGTTGACATTTTTGCAGATTTATTAAAAAAGAAAAACTGAAATATCA